>CAODLS010466539.1:0-10153 GCA_948243855.1 Flueggea neowawraea | reverse complement strand
AAACTTCTGGCATTATTTGTAATCCTAATACCAGTAACGGTTAGATACAGCTTATCTGATCTTGAAATTGGTTTGAAGCGGTTGGCTGTCCAAACAATACTATTTGTAGAAACATGGATGACTGAGAAGTAAAAGGATGTACTCTCTGATTCGAGGCTGGATAAAGAGGCCTGGAATACTTGATAAGGAGAGAACAAGAAAGCCCCATTGTTATCAAGATATTCAAGACTGGATGCACTGAAGTTGGGATAAATAGAGTATTGCTTTGGAGTGTCTGGGGAAGAAAAACAAGGAAAACTGATGACACAGAAGATGAATACACAGGACAGCAAGAACAATGGAGTTCCCATTTCTCTGCAGACAAAATTGTAGATTGATTGATGATGAGAACTGGTTTTCAGTGTTATCTACTTGTTTCTGGTAACGCTTTTCTCTTGTTGGCACAGTGAAAGGTTGCCTTGCAGGACCTGAATGTCAAAATCACAAGTCAAAGAAAAGGACATTGCAGCAGGAATTCAACTAATCAAATATAAAATATCAGCTAAAGCAACGTTAATGATCACTAACTGCTTATATTGCATCTCATGATGTTTATACTTTTAGACTTTTGTCTCCAAAGTTAGTTTCTCTCATTGACTTAATTATTCAAGGAAGTGTTTTTAATTAGTCTTTGGTGTCTTCAAGGGAAATGTGCTTTTTTGTGTTCACATTATATGGAGAGGTTTTATCATCAGAGGTCTAATTCCATTCTACAAGCTAATAATAACTTACATAAGACGCTAGCTCTTGATTTAGTGGTTAGCAGGTTAACCTTGAGCGCACTTTATCCATCAAAACAACAGAAACCGTTAATATTCTAATTTCGAAATGTTTGTCCAATCTTTGTAATAGTAATCAAAAGACACTAAAAGGATGTATGAGTCAAAATTTAGTTCAGTTTAACTTCCAAAAAAGAATCTAGCGGTCATGTCTTTAGCAGTTTTCGTTTTTTCTCAAGACAAAACGAAGTACATTAACACCAAGTTGTCTAACAAAAAACAAATCTGCAGAAATTTATTTGTCAATTGTATTATAATCTATACAGCATTTCCACCTAATACATTACTGAAGTGCTCTGCAATTGACTATTCGATTTCTGAATGTAATTTGCTGATATAATATGCATATATCTCAAAATCGTGTCGGATAATGATGAAACTTCAACTAATCTATATCATTATTACTCTCTCTTTTTTGGCTCTTATTAAAAATCGAATCCTCAACTTCTTCATCCTGATGGCGACTCCAAACCACTAGACTACAAGCTGATTGGTACCTAACATATAAGATTAATTCTGTCAAGCTGAAGGTAAATATATATTGCAGCAGATTCATTCTTCAATACTGCTGAAAAAAAGCTGTTGAATGTAAAAGTAAAGAAGGAAACTAAATTTTAAACTTCCAAGAATATTAAAAAAATGAGATTGTTGGAACTGATTTTATAACACAAAAAGATATGCTACAGACAATGAACAAGTACAAATCTTGCAATGCTATCTCGGACCAGAAATCTGCTGTGAAGAGATATACGACAATAAATTATCTGAATCATTAGTGGTACTAGTATAGTTTGCATCTTCTTGGGGCAAGGTTGCAGATGCATTTTGCTCATTCGGTGACCCTTCAGCGTTAGATGGCTCGGTCAAATTCTGGCCGCAGAACCGCAAGAAGTTCAATGACTCGAGTCTTGGCTCTGCCAACGGCATTGTTCCTTCCAACATGGCTACAACATTAGCCATAGCTGGCCTGAGAACTGCATCCTCGTGCAGGCAACACAAAGCTATCCGTACCAGCTTCTCAACTTCCTCGCTCATAACTCGCCCTTGTAGCTTAGGATCTGCCAGCTCCAAATACTTCCTTTTCTCATGCATTTCTAGAGCAAGCAGAGGGAAGTAAACAAGCCTGGATTCCGATCCCGATGAAGATGCAGATGAGCCAGTTCCATCACTGCTATTTTTGGCTATGCTATAGTTTTGTGTTTGTGGTGAGTAATTCTTTTTTCCTCTCAATATTTCTAGCAAAACCATTCCATAACTATAGACATCTGCTTTATCTGAAATCATGGCTCCAGTTAGCCATTCTGGTGCAAGGTACCCTCGAGTTCCTCTCATTGTTGTGAATAGGGTGGACTGTTCAGGACTTAAAAGCTTGGAAAGGCCAAAGTCAGTGATCTTAACCTGCAAATTGTCATGCAACAAGATGTTTTCAGGCTTCACATCACAATGAATGATCTTCTGCTCACACGAACTGTGCAGATACGCAAGGCCCCTCGCAGTTCCAAGTGCAATCTCAAACCTTTCTTTCCATTCCATAACAGGTCCTTCACCAAAGAGTGCCCGGTCTAATGAGCCTCTATTCATGTATTCATATACAAGAAACCACTGTTTTTGCTGCGCACAGAATCCTTTCAATTTCACAAGATTAACATGGTGAACATTTCCAATAATTTCAATCTCTGTGCAGAATTCTTTCTTTCCTTGAACACCAAGATTGTTCATCTTCTTGACTGCCACAAAAGATTTATCAGGAAGAGTTCCTTTGTACACAGTTCCAAACCCTCCACTACCAATTTTAGTTCTAAAATTCTCTGTTGCAACTTCAAGTTCTTCATATTCAAACCTTATTGGCAATCCAGATATTGAAATTATCTTAAATTCAGATGATGAATATGAACGACTATGGCCTAATTTTCTCAAGGAAATAGCAGAATTTTTGTTTCTTCTCCAATAAACAAAAACTATGACAACAAATACAACTAGAAGGAAAAAACCAGATGATGGTAATAGCACCAAACCTGCAACTGGAAACTTTCTGTGTTCATCGTCAATGTTGTTTGCGGATGAGGATACAATCACAGCCTTTACATAGCCCAAACGATCACTCTTGCTGCCAGATACAGACATCATTGAACCCAAATTTTCTTCAAGAATATATCAAGAACTTGAAGAGTTTCCATGGAAAATACCTAAGCAAGAACAGTTCTGTGTGCACAAATCCTGACAGGCTGATAAGCTGATTCCCCTTCTAACAGGCTCGGTAAAATCATTAGCAAAATAATCAATACCAATCCCCAGCTTCAGATAAGAAATTGAAGCATTTACTTGAAGACTTCCATTGCAGCCAGAATACAAGGAGAGTGAAGTATCTGCTGGAACACAACCACTACCATTGTTGTGGAATTTCGGTGGACATGAGCACATCCCGGTTTCGCAGAGTCCAATTTTGCTACAAATGAAAGGAATTCCACAATCTTCAGATGGACTTCTAAACTCTTGTGACCAACTACCGTTAACAAAGCTCTTAACACTGAACATTCCTTTAGAGTCTAATTTGGCAATCCTGAAATCTGAAGGAGCCAAATTCACTTTAAACACAACAATTGATGCATTACCACCAAACAAGTAAAATCCATTTGCATTCAACTCCATAAACAAGACTGGAACTGCTGAGGAATCCTGGTAAGCATTTGTGTCCATTGATAACTTCCAATAAGTCATACCTTTCCACTGCAAAACTGCATCTTTATCAGTAACCACAAACCTATAATCACTCACAGAAAAGTCATCCTTTCCACTGGAACCAACCAATGAGTTGCTAAGACTCAATCTTTGTCCCATAACAATAGTATCAGTAGCTTGATCAAAGCTCTGCCAGACAGAAACGTTGTTGTTATCAAGCAAAACGAGGTTTCCAGAATCCTGAAGCATCAAGAGAGAAACTTTGGACCCACCAACAAGTGATGTAGACCAAACTTCATGATTGGAACTATCAGAAATGGCCAAACCGTTGACAGTAAGACTCAATTTGTCAGAATTTGAAATGGGTTTATTCCTATTAGCAGTCCAGACAATTGTGTTGGAAGTATCATGAATGACAGAGAAATAAAACTGGTCGGTGTTTGAAGTGAGACTGGTAAGGGAGGCTTTAAAGGTTTGGTCTTTGGAGTACAAGAAAATCCCAAAAGTGTCAATGTATTGGAAACGTGAAGCAGTGAAATTTGGGGGGAGAGATTCTGTGTAGACTTTGCCGGAAATGGAAGGTGAAGGGAAGTGAAGAACTGTGATTGATAAGAGAAACAGAAGCACCAAAGTGTCCATGCATATATGACAGAGGAGGAAAACAGAGGTTTTTTTTTCTGTTTTTGGGAAGAGAATAAATGGAAATGGCTTTGATTTCCTTTTTTGAGACTTCAATTTGGAGTTCACCTGCATTATTTCAGATAGATACAAAGCGTTGACAATAAAGAAAAGAACAAAACCATTACTGTCCAGTGTCCACTTGTGTTTTGTGGTTGATTGTTGGCTTGGTCAAGTGATCTAAGGCGGGGCGAATTGAGATAACCAACTTGCGTCGTTTAACTTTAGCTCAGCTCTCCGCTTTCATGACCGAACAGTAAGAGTGAACGGAAATTAGTTGAGTGAATACAGATGACAAAATAGATGTAGAATTTGGATATTTCAAAATTAAAATTTAGAAAAACATGATTATATATCATAAATGAGTTTTGGTTTGTGAGAGGGTAATAAGCGAAAGGAAAATAGTGTAAATATAGACCGTAAAACGAACCTAAACTTTGAATTTTTCGTAGTTGAGACTAAACTACATAGTTATGTATCACAATTAAGGTTTTGTTTATGAGAAGAGTTGGAGTTGGATTAAAAGGATTTTAAGAGGTTGGAAATTATGAGAGTATGGTCTCTCAATAATTTTCTTTTAACACAGATAGGGCCTTTTGTTTCTGAAATTAATCAACAAAGACTACATACAGTCCACCATGACCATAATATTGTATGCGTGAATTCCGTACGCATACGTATATGCATTGACCCACCCTCGGAATTGCATAACCAAAACTACACTATCACTACGTATATGCGTTGACCCTTTGATGGTATCAAATAATAGACTGTTGTTTTTTAGGGTTATTTCTTTTTTTTGTCAACAAAAAAGAGAGTCAGGGTTACTGAGGGTGGATGTCTCCCTTTGTTGGTGTGACCATACAAGCACTTATTCCCCACCTTGGACATGTCTCTTGTTTGGCAGTAATCGAGGTTTATTTACTACGACAACCGCTAGAAACCCGCGGAGGAATATATCTAAGGAGATTTTCGGAGGCGCCCAAGGAGATAGTGGTGGATCTCGAACTTAGGTTCTGCTACGAAATATTGCTCATTTTTTCACTGGACCACCTCACAGAAGGTATATTATTGTGATTCTTAGTTTTGAGGATAAGGATTCCGGTAAAGAGGAGTAGACTCATTTATTATCTAAATAAGCTCTTATTTGGAATTTAGCAACTGGTTTTTGTTATAAAGAAACAGGTAGTAGAACGAAAAAAAAAAGTGTTGGAAAATTTTGATAAATGCAAATAGAAATAAAATCTATGTTTAATTAGTCTCGTGTTTATTTCAATGGATTTGTGCCTGCTGATGAGTATAAAATTTGACCAAAAGATTTTAAATATTCGATTTTGTATAAGTTTTAAAATTCTTAAAGTGTTTATTGCCATTTAACTAATAATTAAGCTGAATGCAAATGAAAACTAATCTATGTTTTTAGAAAAGTAATGCATATACAGATTATGTTTGGTGTGAGGAATGTAAACGGTAAGAATGGAGAGCATTTCAAAGTTCAAAAACAATTGCACAAGTCAACTTGAAATAGTGAAGACGGTGATGTCGTCGTCTCATTCAAAAGTCATCAGTGCTTCCTGGTATTGTGACAGCATTCAATTGCTTACCAAAATGTATGAAACTTGCACATAAAAATTTAGTAAAAGAATAGCATTTACTCATTAATTTTTTGTTACTTCTTGGCCTAGCTAGCCTATTGCTTCACTGAACATTTAGCATGTGGACAATTAGGAAAATCAACTCACTTCTTGAATTTTGACAAATAAAAACTTGACGATTCAAACATTAAGGGATCGAAGAATCGATTTTTAAACAAAAATAATGAAAAAAAAGGAAAGAAAATGCTTGACAGCAGCATAATTATCATCTGCCTAGCAACTGCGTGCAAGTTGGAATTGATTAGCACCGACCAAAACAGTTCATTAACTTATTAGGGTTGTATTTTAAAGGCAATTGTGTACCTAAACAATGACTTATATAAACAAAATAACTATAAAAAACATAAATTTTTTGACTAGACCATTGACCCTCATCTGTCAAGTCCTCTCCCTTCAGATAGCAAAAAAATTGGTAAAGGTAAGGTTTGGTATGCAGATCATTTCATATTAAATTAGTATATTAAGAGTTTATACTAAAAAAAAGTGTTGACTCATTGATTAATATGTTATTTTTGAATGGATTTTAAGAGAATTTGTTAATACTCTAATTTTGAAATGATTACCACTATTTTATATAAAATTATAAGTTTGACAAAATATACCTTAAAACATATATAGGAATAGGACTTATACAAAATATATACAAATTTGTATTTTTGGAAAACAAATCAGTGTATGATATGTTGAAAAATAAAAGGGAGAAGCACACAAATATACAATAAAAAAGAAAAGCAAAATTCACAAATACAACAACATGTCAAAATCTTACAAAAAATGAAAACACAGAATAAATAATCACAAAAATGCATCTGTTTAACCGCGTGTTGACTACACGTCAGAAAGTTAACTCCGCGTTGACCACACTCTCTTAACCAGCGAAAAATGAGTACAACTCAAGAACAACACGAGTATAACAACAAATGAGAACAAACACAAACGAGAATGAGTACAAGTCAAAACAAATATTATGAGTACAAATCGAGAACAAAGTGAGTACAAATATTTTAATTTTTTCTTTATTACTCAGTAAAATTATGAGTACAAATGAGAATAAAGTGTGTACAAAAAGCGAGTACGTAATGAGTACAACCAAAATTTTAAATTAATTAGTTGATTTAATTTGGATTCACTCAACTTCATTATTCTAGGGACAAAGACACAATTTTGACCAAGCAAATTCAGATTTGCAATATGGACTGAGACACAACTTCATTATTCATTCAACTTAATTATTCTAGGGCTTATCGCGATTGTCTTTTCCTCACTCTCACCCACCTCACACCGCCACCATTCTCTTCCTCTCTCTCACTCACCTCGCGTTGTCGTCTCTTCCTATCAACCACCACTGTGCATTAAAGGTTGGCAAAACCACCACTGCTACACCACGATCTCCGTGTTGCAAAGCCCAGCCACCTCGTCTCATCTAAACAGAGGAGATGTGGATAGGGGAGATGTGGCAGAGTCTGGGCCAACGGGAGTGTCGGTTAGGTGGCGAATGAGGTTGATGATAGTACAGTGGAGGGAAGGGGGATGGAGGAGAGATGAGAAGGAGGCAGAGACGAAGGAGAAAGAGAGAAGAGAGAGAAACAAAGTTGGGGGAGGGGGGGTTAAGGAGAGATAATATGAATATAAATTATTGTATTTGTGAAATGTAAATTAAAATGTTTTATAACAATATATATAATACCTCCTTGTTGCATATATAAAATCAAAATGACCAAAAAAAGACATATGGAGTAATTTTCTCAAAATAAAACGATGTGTGGGTTGTTTTTGAAAAGGTTTAACTCCTTTGTCGTTCTAAGGTATAGTGCAAACTACTCTGCGATATTGTATTTTCAAAAAGCTCATATGTGGTCCTATATGAGCTTTTTTAAGAAGGAGAAATGAGCTTTTTAGGGAACTTCAAATAGGGGAGAGAAACTTTTTAAAATTCAGGAATCGAAGTGCATATTACGCTACACATTAGGGACAACAAATGAACTAATCCTTTTGGAAGATAAAAAAGAATGGGGAAAATCACATATTTATTTTAATTAAAAATATAAAAATTCAAAAATAGAAACTGCCAAACAGATTTTCAATTATGGAAGCCCGCAGATAGCCAAACTTAAAAAAATGTCAGATTTTCATAATCGCGATGTTTTCGTGAGTAATTGATTTTTCGCAAGAAAATCAAATCAAGCAGAAAATGTCTCCAGATGTCTCCACTGGAGGTCTCTAATGGTATCAAAGGGTCTCAATTGGAGGTTTTCATAGGTCTCTAGGGGGTCTCCACTGGAGGTCTCCGAATCTCACTTATTTGTTTTTACAAAATTTAATTATATTTTATTTAATAATAATCAATTAGCTCAAGTGTTAATTTTTTATAAATTTAAATATATTTTGTTTAGTAATTAACAGAAATTGAAGTGTTAGGGCTTGTTAAGAGAGGATGATGGTTCGATGACAGCAGATCTGAAAGAGTGAGATCCAAATAGCGAAACTGACGAGGTGAGGGGAGGAAGAAGAAACAAACGACTGATGGCAGAGAGGAGCGGGAGAGAGGAAAAGAGAAGTGACATCGGAGAAGGTGAGTGATGGGTGTGGCCAGAGATGGAGGAGAGGGGAGATGAATGATGTCTAGGGTTTGAGTGGAGAGGAAGAGAGAAAGAAAGAAAGAGAAAAGAACGTAGAGAGAAAAACTAAAGAGAGAAAAAATTGTGAAAATAAGAAGAAAATTTGAATTTTATTTGATATTAAATTTGACATTTTATAAAACAAGATTCTTAAAAATCAAAATTAATTAAAAATCTTAAAAATAATATTTTTAAAAATAAAAATTAAGAGTGATCTTAATACAAATTATAATTTTCAAAATGACAGCTCATATAATTAACTCAAAAGAAAGGGTGCATATCCACTTGTATTTGGCAAATTCGGGTCCGACCCGTTTAACGAAAGGAGCCACGTTCAGGAAGGTGTTTGCGGCTCACAAAAATCCCCACTTCAAATTTAACTACTACTTCACCACCACTAACTATCCTCGAAACTCCAACAATGTCTTCTTCCACTACTCCCCACTCACGCCTCTTATCCACCACCACCGCTCGCCGCCTCTCACGGCCTCGCAACCTCCACTTCTCCTCCTCCGTCTCTATACTCTCGCTCCCTTCTTCTTCTTCTTCTTCTTCTGTAGATACCACAGTTCAATCTCCTCTTTCCGCCTCCTCTGTCAGGCCTCTCCCGGCATCTCCGACCTACCTCGCCGCCCGAGCTGGCCAGGACCGTCTTTTGAAGGCAATTTGTTTGTTTACTTTGAAAAGAAAAATATTATTCTAGAAGCTGCTTCTTCTTCAGTTGAATAATAGGGAAAAAAAATTAATGAAGTGCAGGTTCCAATATCGAATATAAGGAATTTCTGTATAATAGCGCATATAGACCACGGAAAGTCCACGCTGGCAGATAAGTTGCTCCAAATGACTGGTACGGTTCAGAAGCGAGAGATGAAGGATCAGTTTCTGGATAACATGGATTTGGAGAGAGAGCGAGGCATCACTATCAAGCTCCAGGTGGGACTTGAGTATCACTCGAATAATTTAATTTAATTTTGATAATTTAATGTGGTTTTTTTAATGATTGAGTGCAGGCAGCTCGAATGCGTTATATGTATGACAAAGAACAGTATTGTCTTAACCTCATTGATACTCCTGGCCATGTTGACTTCTCTTACGAGGTATGATTCAGACTCTCAATTGATGAATTGATTGGTATTGATCAATGTGCGAACAAAGTTGCAATATTTGGATGTGAAGAGAGTATGGGCGACTAGAAATGCATTAAGTAGGCATAGATGGAGGGGTGCAATGCACACGTTTTGGCTTGGTATTTTGAGTTTTATTTGCTTGGACTTTTTTTTTCTGTGCGTTGGTTTCTCGTTCTCTTGCTGCTTGTGAGGGTGATATCCTTGTGGTTGATGCTTCTCAGGTAATTCTTTTTAACTGTATTCCTGATTTGCTTGTGTATGAATTTGAATTTTTTCTCGTTTGTAATAGAGATCACAAATCAATAGAATGCCTTTCTCTTGTTGTAATATGGAATTCTCTAACTTTTCTTCTTTGAATTTGTATCTTAGAAAGTGGCCGAATTTGTTATCACGTCATTTATGTCCCAATACATGAATGCTAAATCTTGAGAGGAAGTTTGTTTTTTACAGGGAGTGGAAGCACAAACTCTGGCTAATGTTTATCTGGCTATGGAGAATGACCTAGAAATAATTCCTGTAAGGATGGCATTTGAGCTGCCAATTCGGCAAAATGTTAAAGAATACTGTTTCATTTATCA
>CAODLS010466516.1:0-22199 GCA_948243855.1 Flueggea neowawraea | reverse complement strand
TTTTTTAACTAAAACATTATAACAACACCAAAAATTTATTTTAATATTGTTAATTTCATAAGAAATATGCATTGATTAAATATAGTATACTACTATACTTACAATATTGTGCGTAATAATTTTTTTATAGAAAATAAATTTGTAGTAATTTTTAATGATAATGCAAGTATAAATAGAATAATCACATCTAATAAAAATATATATAATCAATATATATACTACATTGGTTCAATGTATTCAAACACATTCTAAATGTAAAACAAATAATAATAATCTCGAATTAATGTCTTTCAAGAAACAATAGCATTTAGTGTTTATGTTACTTAATAAGTAATAACATTTATTGTGTACACCCATGAACATCTTTGTATATCTTTCAACAACTTTTGAAAATTTATGTACACTTTTGAACACCTATGTACACCTTTGAACAACTATGAATACCTTTATACACCTATAATTATATGAACACTTATGTATACCTTTGAACACCTATTTACACCTTTGAAAATCTATGTACATCTTTGAATACCGTTGCACACTTTTGAACAATAATGAACATCTTTGTACACCTATGATTATATGAACACCTTTGTACACCTTTGAACACCTATGTTCACCTATGTACATTGTACACATATAATTATATGAATACATATGCACACCTTTGTACATGTATAAACACCTTTGAGTTGAACAACTATATATATATATATATATATATATATATATATATGAACAATAATGTATATATAAAATAACGTGTACATATACAAATTTCGGTTCTAGTTTCGGTTCTTCGATTTGGTTCTCGGTTTGGATATTTTTTAAGACTCATACCCTAACCAAACAAAAAAAAGATTCAGTTCGGTTGGGAAAAAGTCAAAAATCAACGGTTCTTTTCAGTTCCACTTCTTTTTTGTTTAGATATTCGATTATCTCCAGGACTCATACTCAGCCCTAATTATGGATGGCCTTTTTTTTTGGTTTTGTTCTTTTCTGTAGCACTGAGGGATGATATTGCAGATTAATCAATTAATCACTTTGTATCATTTGGTACAATGTTCCATCGCCCAGTAGTCGATATGTCTGCGGTTAAGAAGACAGACTTGAAATATGTTGGGCTTCGTCCGCGCAGGTTCGAACCCTGCTGTCGACGATATGACTTTTTATATGTAAAATCTAACTTTTAATTCTTGCGAATCTCAACAACGGTATATGATATAAGAACTTGAGAATTGCCTGCAAAGTAAAAAGACTGTTTTCCTTTTACAATCTCACTCTTTGACCACTGAGTGAAATAAAAATAAAACAATTAAAATTTTTTATTCTTTTAACTTTTTTTTTTCTAATTATGAACCAAACTGCTACTCCCTCCACTTAAGAGGTCTGCGAATCTTGCTAAAACTGCTAGTTTGATGTTACACACTAGACGTCGGAGAAGTCACACACCCCTGTTTTTGTATTTTGCTTAGAGCATCTTTAATAATTATATCCATAATAAATATGATTGACATACCAAATTAGCATTTAATTAAAATCTCTCTTTATTAAACTTTCTCTCTTAAGAGTTATATTCTTCTTTATACTCTATCATAGGATCCACAATCAATCCAATCATCATTTAATTTATTTAAAATATACAATTCACAATAAAAATATTTATTTAACATACTAATTTTATACTTTAATGTAAAATAAATTATATTTTTTAAATTATATTTTAAATTATTTTGGATAAATTATTATGATGATAAATTAGGTGAATTTTGAGAATTTTAGGAATATGAAAAATTTTGTGGATATAATTGGTATAGTATATTTTCAGAATTTTGAAAATTATGTGAAAAAAACATATGGATGATTTCGAACATTTGAGGAATTGTTTGTATTAGAGTTTTGGGGAAAAAATTACTCGTAGTTTGGATCCATTTAACAAGAGAAAAGTGAGTAATGTAATTGAGATTGTGTGTACTTGATAAAAGAAGAGAGAAATATAATTGAAATTGTGTATGAATAATGAAAAAAAGAAAGTGGAGATAGTATGTATTTATAGGTGAAAAAGAAAAAAGAAAACAAAAAAGAAATGGACCGTTATTCAATGGTCCTAAAAAAAGGGCTAAATCTATGGCGGTCCCTGAGGTTTGGCGTATTCTTCGTTCCAGTCCATAAATTTGGAAATTAGCCTATTCGTTCTCTCGCTTCTAACTTCGTTAATCAAATATATCGAAAATATGATATGACATATGGGTATTTTTGTGTCATTAAATTCTTAAAATTAGTATTTCATGTGTCGCATCAGATTTCTGTTATATTTGACTAACAGAGTTAGGAGCGAGGGATCGGAATAACTAATTTCCAAACTTGTAGGCCAAAATGAAGAATACACTAAATTTCAGAGATCGATAATGATTTCGCCCTAAAAAAAATTAAAAGGACCGTTGAGCTAAAAAATGAAACCATTGCTACAACAATCATTTGTTATTTAAAAAAAAGGATGGGGCCCACTGTTAGTGAACCCTCACCTTTAGGGTCATTTTCATATACACGAGCACAAGTTTATAATTTATAGATTCACCAGGTCTACTTTCAATATTTTTACAGAAAATTTGAAATTACGTGTGTATGCCACCAATTTTATAATTAAATCTGTATTAAATTATTTAAAACTTGTTTAGAATTTTTTTAAAATCTGTTTACTTTTTAGATTTTTTTAAAATTTATTTATATGTTGTTTAAATGTTGTTTTTTGTTTTAAAATTTGAATTTTCTTAATATATTATTGATATCTTATTTATATGATATTTATAAGTTGTTTATATGTTCAACAAGATATCAAAACATATAAAAAACACATAGACAACAAATCAACAACATATAAATTACAGATTTATTTATATATTATTTATATGTTGAAAATAACATATAAAAAATATATCAATAATATATAAACAACAAAATAACAACATATAAATTACATATTATTTTCAACATATAAACAAGATATCAATAACATATACATAATATGCAAACAATAAAATAACAACATATAAATTATAGATTTATTTATATATTATTTTCAACATATAAATAAGATATCAACAAAATATAAACAACCTTAAAGCAATATATAAATAAGAAATAATATATAAACAACATATAACAAGACACCTTGAATTTTGAAAATACAAAACAAAAAAAACAACAAATCAATAATATTCCAACAACATATAAACAACAAAAAAAAACATATACCTTCCAGATTTATTTATATATTAAATTCAATATATAAACTATGTTTAGACCACATATCAACAACAAAAAACAAAATTCAAACATATATAAAAAAAATCATTAATATGTAAATAATATTTAGACAAAAAAAAAGACTTTTCTGGCATAATAAACTTTTTTAGAATTAAAAATTTACCTTTTATATTGGTGATTAGAAAAAAAAAAGGTAGAAAAGGTTGGAAGAAAATAATTATTACCGCCGCCAAAAACCAAATCAACATGTAATAAAACTGTAAAACGACACCGTTTGATCTAAAAAGGTGGAAAAAAAACACAAGCAAAACCACATTATTCAAAAGTTCAAGTGTGAGTTAGAAAATCCAGACCTTGAATGAGCCCGACCTTAAATGAGCCATTGAATAAAAGTGTACATATAATAAACATAAGTTGAATGTATGAAATAAATATTGGAAAGTATTAGTCGTGCAGCACCAGTGGCGGAACCAGGAATTTGGCTAAGTGGGGGCCGAATATGCTTAGTCAGATTTATTGCTCAGCGATATGTACGAAATATATATATATATATATATATATATATAAAATAAAAAAATTAAAAAAAATTAAATAAAATATTAGAATAAATTGACTTAAATTCAGTGTAATATTTGAATTAGTTGGATGCTTATAATTGTTAGGTGAATTGATTTGGATTGACTTAATATTTTTTTCCATAAATGTTATAAAGACGGATTTGCGAAATAAAATGGGAGATGAATGACTTCATAGCGGTATATATCAAGAAATTTTTTTTATACCTATTAATAATGAGGTTATTTTGCCACGCTTTCAAGCCAATGCGACACATCGAAAATAACTGTCATCTCTTAGTTTGAGTGTACAAAATAGTTGTATAATTATTATATGTATTTGAATATTTAATTTAATTTTAAATTTTCTATTTTATATATATATATTTTTTCATACACATTACTGAGCGAGAAATCTTGCTAAGCAAATTCAATTCCCATTTAATCAGATGGCTCCGCCACTGACCTTCTCTGATGATGTTATAAGTTTTTGGTTCAGGCCCTGCTGTCCAATGACCAATCATAAAAAGTTTCAAAGCATTAAAATCATCCTCATCAACATCACGAGTACTATCTTTGTGACGTCCTTCGCTTATTTCCTCTTGAGCAATAGAGGCATACTGCGCAAAAATGGCATCCAAGGTTTCCCAGGCTTTAGCATATTTCTTTTCTTTCCCAAGGCGTAGCTTTTTCATCAACTTCCAAAGGAAAACTGGCAACAAATGCCTGACAAAAATGGCTTCACATGCATCATCCAAGGCCTCGGAAAGCGGATCGTCCTCTAGATGATCAATATCCACTGGCTTAGGCTTACGACCGGCAGAAATGTACAATGAGAAATAAGATACGAAATATTTAATCAAAACTAGAAAGTCCAACAAGTTCCTGCGCGGAGACAAGATCAAGAATCGGGATTAGCTCTTTGGTTATGCATTCTTGAACAATGTTTCCCATAAGTCGTTTGAACTTTTGGTGACTGAAAAAAAATCTTATAGTTTTCCGGTGGCCCATCCATTCGTCAAAGTCAGTGTTGAAGCTGCCGCTACCGAATATGTCGAAACGCTTACTCCACTGGGGGCCTTTTGGGTAATTAGAAAATTGTGTGCTGATTATGTATTGAGCATCGGCAGGATTGCCAGTGATCAAGACATCTCTGTTGAGAAACAAGGAGCATTTGAGTAAAACTGAGCCATTGTTTTCTTCAAGAACTTCTGCAACTTTGTCATGGAGACGATTATAGTTGAGAAAAAGCGTGGGAAAAACCCCAACAAATGGCCAATGACGAGTGTTTCCTTTTTTCTTGCTAAAACGGAAAAGGAAAAAAAAAAGGCGGAACTAGTTAAGATGGCTAGATTGCATGCAAATGTTGGCATTGTAATTAAGTAACTGCACTCGAAAAGCCTCTTTGTGGTGTATGCCTGTATGGAGTATGAAAAGCTATTTATATTTGGATTCCGAATTTGACGGAAATGCCTCACATGTCAAGCAATGCTCATTCTTCCCAAAGAACGATTGGCAATAAATATAGGTAGGTTAAAACTTAAATGTATGCATTCAAAAAAAATAATTACACTTCTTTATTGCATCAGCAGCCGATTATCTTATAATTTTTTCGAATAAAAGCAGAAACTCAATAATCAGTAACTGCTATAAAGACATTCAAATTAGGTTCACACATCTTCAACGAACTCTTTATATTCTAAAGCTTAGAGTATTATTAATGAAAAAAGAAAATAGTAACAAAGGAATTCTCCAGGAAGGCTACAATCAAAGGCAGACTACATACTATAAAAAAAACTAGGCAAAACGAAAATGCTCTAGCATATTAAGAGCATCATAAACTAATGACCCACAAAAGGAGGGGAAAGTGTGCCACCAAATCAATTCTGAAGCTTTTCGTCCATGATTAGATAGTTTATCTGCCACAGCATTAACTTCTCTATAGACATAGGAAACAACAACTTGCATCTATAACATCCTATCAAGGCATTCGGACCACAATAGTTGCAGCTCCCACGGAACCCACTTAGACTTTGACTTGAAAAGATGAACCACATAAGATGAATCACTCTCTATCCAAAACCTATGCCATCCCATAGACCAAGCCTCTGCAACAGCAAAACTTGCAACCTCAATTTAGCCTCATAAGCAAGAGATGATCCAATAAGGAATGCAAAGCACCCTAGGACAAATCCTCTTGGATTTCGATACACACCACCTGCGCCAGACATGAGTTTGGCTTCAGTGTAGGAACCCTCTGTATTTACTTTTATCCATTCAGCAGAAGGTGGATGCCAACGTATAGATAAAATTTGTGTAGCTTTTAGTGGAATAGCTCTAATGTGCAGCTGACTCAAAGTATGTAGTTCGACTGCAGAGTTATGTATTGTGCCAACTTAGAAAATGTTACATTCCTTAAGAGCAGCCCATATGTGACAGAGAAATAGATGAATATTTGGCTCAATTCCTTCAAAATGGCTTGGGTTATCCATAGAAGCCAAACCGTTGTAATCAAAGCAGTTTTCCATAAGATGAACAACTAGGAACTAAGACAATTTTGCAAGGCCGTTTCTAGGAATGATTTGAAGGAGCTATGCCTGCCAAATTTGTATCCAAATAAATCACCAATAGCAGTCCTAGCAATATTAGCAAACCTGCAATACATGAGCAAATGATTAGAAGTTTCAGCTTCATATTTGCAAAATCTACGCATTTATGAGAAGCAAAATCCTCGTTTTGAAGCTCCATTTTCATTGGAAAATTTTCATGCAGAGACTTCCAACACGTAAACAACCTGGATGGAGGAATATAAGAACAAAAAATCTGTTTGTGAATAGCCTTTCTTCCCCCCCCCCCCCGCCCCCTTGTCATGCCATGAGCTGTATATGGCTTTGGTTGTGACTTGGCCATCCTTGGCATTTCGCCAAACACACCTGTTGTCTGTCTCTCTCAAATAATGCTAGCCACAGAAAAACAACCAAGAAAGGCCAAGGTATGTGCCAATCGCCATTTAAACGACAATCAGAAACACTGCCTTCCAAATCCTTCCTAGCAATGCGAAGCTGTTGAGCAATTGTAGGAACTAACCACCTGCCATACCAGAAACTGATGTCTGAATTTTCACCCAAAAGACAAAGAGAGTCATCCCTTAATTTGATAAAAATCCTCTTTGCCGATCCCCATATAGAAGGGGATAAATAATGACGGACATCCCCATTACAGTGCAAGAAACGCTGCTGGAAGTAAGCACTACATTGAGAACTACCCGAAATGATGCTCCAGGACACCTTACTTAGCCGTGCTTCGTTGAGAATACTCAATTGCTTCAAACCCAAACCACCCTCAAAGAAAGGAAGGCAACAAGTTTTTCAAGAAACTGCAATTAATTTTTTTTTGTAATAGTTGAACCAGTCCACAAAAAGTTCCTCATGCTTCTCTCCATAATTTTAATCAAACTAGTAGGCCATTTATAAATAGCAAATGAGCATAGCAAAGAGCTATTAATAACTGAGCTAATAAGAGTCAATCTCCCAGCTTGTGACAAAGAATCCCCTTTCCATTTTGCAAACTTCATAACAATACGATCGGCAACTAGCTGTAACCATTTTCTTCTAGTTGCTCCCACAAATAGGGGAACCCCCAAATAAACAAAAGGTAAAGAACTCCTTTTCATACCTGCTTCAAAAAATATGCTGGATTTATCCAAGCTAACAAGTTGGCTTGGAATCGCCCCATAGTCAGAGAAAGCTTTATTAAGAACTTCAATATTGTTTGCACTCGCTTTGCAAAAAATATGATGTCATCGTCATAAAATAAATGAGAAATAAAAGCTCCTCTACCAAAACCGGTAAGAGTAAGCTCACTCGAATGCAGCAAAGAGTTCAATTTCCTGCTAAGATAATCTTCCGCTGAGCAAAACAGTAAAGGAGATAAGGGATCCCCTTTACGAACTCCTTTAGAGCAGGGAAAGTAACCACAAGGCTCCCCATTAATAATAATAGATAAGTTTAGCCGACTGAAAAGTGGCAGAGATCCACTTTTGAAAAAATTCAAAAAAACTAAAAGCTTTCAACACTTCAATAATGAAAGACCAGCTCATAGTATCAAAAGCCTTCCTTATGTCAACTTTCAGAGCCATATTACCCCCATAATTTCTTCTATCAAGAATATTAACTCCCTCTGAACCCAAGGCAATGCAATCCGCAATTGAATGTTCTTTCAAAAAACCAAATTGATTTGCGGATATAATCCTAATAGCAATAGAAGGAAGTCTAGACGCTAAAATTCTAGTAATTATTTTAAAGATAAAATTACTAAGAACAATAGGTTTAAACTCAGTAACATGACTAGCCTTTGGAATCTTAGGTATAAGAACCATGTTCCTAGAATTAATCCCACCTAATATGCAACCAGTGCAAAAAAAATATTGAACAGCCTGACATACCTCAGTACAAACAATATCCCAATACACCTTGAAAAATATTCCAGTGAAGCCATCTGGGCTAGGGGCACTGGTAGCATCCATATGACAGACAGTAGAACGAATGTCATCATCAGAGGGAACACGAGTAAGACCATCATTTTACTAATCAGTAACAACAATCAGAATCAAATCTGAGATAACACCTCATCCGTGCTTGACCTATCATTAGCCGACAAAGTTGCTTAAAATAGGAAACTATATGTCTTTAATTTCTTGTGAGTCACAAGTCAGTGGATCATCAATCTTCAAACAACTAATCTTTGCTTTAGTCTTGCGCCTGACAAGATGACAATGAAAGAGTGCCATATTTCTATCACATCCTTTCAACCATTTTACTCGATTTTTGTCCTTCAAAAATATTTCTTGCTGTTGCAAATGAAAATCCAGAGTTTCATGAGCCTCAAGTTCTTGTTTGTGCCATTCAGAAGACAACTCATTAGAGGCAATATCACTTTGAATATGCTGAAGAGCATACCGGGCAGCAGCTATATTAGAATCTAGATTGCCAAAAATTGTCTTATTCCAATTCTTTAATGTTAGTTTTGGTGTTCTAGTCCAATCATATATGTACATTGTCATTCGATTTATCATTTAATGAGGAGACATTTCATTTCATATATATAAAATATTATAATATGTTTTATAAAGATAAGACCTCCATGAATAGTTTATTCTTCCTTATGTTATCAAATTTAACTTGATAGTAAAACCATAAGGTTAAAAGAATATTATTCTAAATGTCCCTAATCGATTATTATCATATGAATGATAATGAATTAAGGTTAGTATGTTGCTAAGTAGATAATCATATTTTACTAATTATGGATGTGAGACATCACTTAGAACATAGGTATATGTTAGGGAACATGTATTGGACTGACCCGCTATAAAAATACTTCATAGATTGTTGTCACAAGTGGATTTTATGCAGTGATGATATTTGAGTTCTCTGACCAAAACTCACTATCGACTCATACATGAGGAATCACACACTTTAACTTAGTCAAAACATTATCTGTAATAGGATAACCATAAATGCTATGATTTGATGTGTCATGAATCTTGTAGGAGAGTGATAGTAAGAGTGATGAATTTGTTCCTCTTATGAAGAGTGATATCTCTAGGCCACTTGATGAGTATGATTGATGGAATGTATGCATACTCAAATGAATTGATAAAGGGATTATCAATGTCATTTGTTATATCAATCTTCTTGGTATCAATAAACGAATTAAGCAAATAAGGTTGACATGTAACCATACCTTATGCTTGATCTAGATATCGTGAGATAAAAGGACGAATATCAAACTGTGAAAGGTTAAACTCGAATCCCCGACTCCATTTGATTTTGGGTTGCCATAATGTATTAATAGATACCGCTTATGAACATTGGGCCCAAGTTTTGGGACAAGACTCATTGCCAATTTTGAGTGGGCCTATTGGGTCACACATTAAATGAGTTGGATCGACACACAAATATTCTCTCTTGTAGCAATTGAATTATTAAGATAATTAATTTGATTAATTAATAATAATTTAGGATTTTATGATTTATGTCGTATATAAGATATTATCTATTAATGTAATGAGCTTTTAATGTAAATTACTTCTTAATGGGTTAAATATATTTTCAACATATTATTATGTGTGACATAAATTTTCCCATGTATATTAATCATAGAGTGATTTATTTGATGATAATATATCATATAATTAAAAAGCCTAATAACATTAAAAAGCCTATGTAAAAATTCTGCTCATCTCTTATTTTTTAGGAAAAATTCAGCACACTCCTATTTTTTAGGAACCTTGATTCTTGTGTGACAAGGAAAAGAAAACCTAGTACACTTCATGCCTAGTTAGGAGTTCTTATGCTTGTACGATAAGAGAAAAGAATTCCTAATAGAAGAAAGACTAGGGTTTGTATGCTTCTATAAATAGGGGCCGAATTTGTACATCCATAGAGGCTTGGCTGAATTTGTGAGTGTCATAATAAGAGAGAAATTTTTTTATGAGACTAGAATAGAGATTCTAAGTGCTAATACACATCATCGATTCAAGCAAGCTCGTTTGTGTGGATACCTTTAGACATGTTCGTGCAAAGGCAATGTGAAAGAGAGGGTAATTCTGCCTTGAAGACTAAAAACAATACCAACCCTCCATTCAGTCATACTATCGAGCTTTGGATTTTAAGGTAAAAATTTTAACCTTAATTGTGTATATTGATGTGCATGGATTCTTGGTAGAATTATAGGTTTAATTTCTTTTTATTATTTCTATTGTCATGTATGTGTATGAATATCATAACTTGTTACAAATTCCAACATTTAATTGCTGACGAAGAAGCCGGAGCTTATTGGAAAGAGTGAGCATCGGATATTTAGGCCTGGTGATTGACTCCAACATTCTTTAATAAAGTCATGCAGACCATAATGAGTGATCCACATTGACTAAAACCTGAAAGAAGCTTTCATAGAAGAAGGGAGTAAATCACAAGATATTAGGAGCGAGCTATGGTCAGAATGATGTCTAGCCAACACAGCACAAGAACTCCCACTCCGAAATAACATAAAATCCGTAGAGCAAAGCCCCCCATCAAGTCTGTTTTCAACAAGGTGTGAGCTCTTACCACTTTTGCACTATGTATACTTTGCGCCCGTAGTTGGAATTTCCATCAAGCCACAATCTTCAATAAAAGCTTTAAATTCTGAGCATGGACTGTAGCAGGAGGCTTACCAGTCTTCTCATGAGCACCAAGAACAACATTAAAATCTCCAAATATGGCCCAATGAGAAGGAAAATTCAAATAGTTGTTCCATATAATGTTCCATAAGTCTCTTCGTCTATGTGCCCAAAAACTAGCATACACAAAAATTAGCCGTTGAACACAAGAGTTTATTGTAACATCAACTGAAATGTGTTGTTCTTCACAAATAATAGTAGCATTAATATCAAAATCAGTCCTGTGAAAGAGCCAAAGTGTAGGAAGACGTTTTGAATTAGTTGCTACCAAATCCATATGAATGGTAGTCCAAAAGGATGGATAAATATAAGAGAATTCAACCATAGGTTTCGTTAGGCAAAGAAAATCCGGAGAGTAAGACATGCAAAAATTCCTGGGAACTCTCTGAGTTTCGAAATTCTCAATCCCTTTGCAATTCATGGCTAAGTTAATTTTCAATGGAATTCCCACGCCACGGGCAATGTCAACAAGGATTTGAGGGTGCCAATATTCCTATGGCAGCCTATAGAATCACACCCATAACTACGTATTGGTCGACTTCTGTGCATATGGATCAAAATCTTGGGTCCATTTTTGCAATCTGAGAATTCCTGGTTTAAGAGCAATTACACCACGTCCCAAAATCAGAGTCTTCTCATCTTCCGATGATAGAATAATGGGGTAGAAGCCTCGGCCAAGCGAGATCAACCTCCAGTTCTCATAGCATATTTTTCAAGATATCTTTATTATTTTTTTCCAGCTAAAAAAATATAACTATTTTTAGGCTTCAAACATCATTTACCCCTTAAGTTGTAGGTGTTTCTAAATTGTCAACCCAATTTTATGAATATTTAAAATGTCCTCAAAATAATATTGGTTAAACCATGTTAATTAAGGGCTTCAGTTAGAAGATTTTTGCAAACATATATTACTTAAAATAACTTGAACTTTGTATTTTTTATTAGAAAATGGCTTATGCTTTAACATTTATCATAAGGAAACCTAAACTTAAATTTTTGGAAAAATAATTTTCAAGTCCATGAGGTATAACCTAATTAGTAGGTAGGTTCTCGTATTTTTAGGATGTGGTATATACGTCATTGAGTTGAAAAATCAGATTACACTTAAATCCTTCTGTCAGTGGTCTGTTAGTATTTTATTAGTAAGTTGTTGATGTATCTAATTTTTTTGTTTGAATAAAATTTTAAAAATGACAATGCCCTATCTACTTTTTAAGACCATAAACCTTAATTTCATGATAAACTCAGAAAATCCAGATTCAAACCCCAATTTTATGATGTGGAGGGTCTCTTCTATTCGTAAAAATCGAATCATCCTACTCAGATTCAACACTTGAAATATGTAAAAATTTGAAGACTCATATTATTTTCAATTCTAACACACATAAAAAATAATCTACAATACATCAAAAATTATCCTAATTGTTCTCTTGTCTCTGAATCTTGAATCAAAATGGCCTTTTAAGGTCTTTGAAATCCATAGAATCAATACACTCCACTCTCTTTCTATAAGGATTCAACAACTTAGTTACTCTCTCTTTAGTCCTGTCTCCACAACCAACTTATAAAAGCAACAACTTTTGAAAAGCACAAACTTGAAGAGCCTAAACAAAAGCACCACCATTTTATCTCTTTTCTCCCTAGTAGAGCTTCCATAAAGTCGATACCGAAAACTCGATCCCAAATTCGAAACTCTGTGAAGTTTCTTGACAATGACAGGATTGTCTCTGGTTCTTACCCTTCTCGTTTTACAGAGCATTACCAGACCCAACAAGTCAACCACACCAACATCTATCAACAATTCTTTCTTGGCTTCTACCACAATCACCAAAGCTTCCAACTCGTCTCTTAACCTCCACCACCACAAACTGCCAAAGCTCATTGCAATACTCAACATGTGAATCCATTTTTCCTCTTTTCCACACCAAAAACAGTGTCGTCTACCACTGGTTTAACCACAGCTCTGGACTAATGAAGCATGGTTAATATTACTCTGCTAAATAAGCTCCTCTCTAATTCAAAGCTTGACCGATCAATTCTAGCACTTATGCTTCTTTCAATCCCCAACCCAACACATGTAATCCGAAACTCTATGAAGTTTCTCTGTAAAATCAAATCTGAGTTTTTTCCTTGTTTTCTCTGTTGTTTCCTATTTAATCTCTTTAGATCGTCTCTCTCCATGCCCCTTCTTCTTCAACTTCACCATCCATGGCTCTTTTTCTTCAGATTGTCTCTCTCATACGCCAAAGAAAGAACCATAGGCATTGTCTTTGTTCGTCTCGCGCTACTTCACCCTATCTTCTACTTCCCACTGAACCATAAGCAATCTTAGGTGGGCTCTTCTCTCGTTCTGGGTTCCGAATTTGAGGTGGGTTCTTTGACTTCTCACTGAACCACAAGAAAACAACACTTTTTGATCTCTTTCGTCATTTTTTTCTCAATCCTTTCTTCTCTCAACCCCTTCCCACAAGCCATCATGAAACCCAAAATCTGTTTTGTCTCCCTTCTTCAATAAAAGATAATAGAGAGGTCGAGTGGGTTTGGTGTCGATCGATCGAGAGAGAGCAGATAGAAACCACCAAACACAAAACCATAAAAACCAAACAAAACCCAAACTACAAAATCCCCAATCAAACGCAAACTACCAAACCCAAATAACCAATAAAAAAATCACCCTCTCAAATCGACTTATCAGGAACTTCAGAAATTCCTCTTCTTTACATGACGACAAGTTTTTCCTCTTCTTTCCTCGACAAAACTCGATGATGACTAGAAAAGACCTTTCTCTTCTTTCTTCACAGATTGCTTGATGCAACTTATTTCCTAGATCATATTTTCTGAATATTTGCTAGACTACTGTGTTTTCTTCATTGCCTTTTGTATCTGTTATGAATTGGGTATGTGTTGAGAGGATTTAAGCGATTTTCTCTATTTTTTTTCGTATATGCTACAAAACTGGTGGTCTTCTGTAAGATCGGTTTTATAGTCATTCCTCTCTGCCAGCGTCATCATCTTTTTCTTATTTGTGTAGTTAGCTTATGAATTTGTGTATTTCATTCTAGAAATAGAGGTTGATGGATGGGGTTTTGCCAAAAACAATAATTCATTGAAACAAAGATGAGGTGGAGATTTGCTGAGATAGACATTTACGAGATAGAATTTTTGATTGATTTGTTGCTAGATAGATATTATATGATGGTTTTTTAATGAATTGTCTTTATTTTCTTTGATTACATATATCTGAAAATTTGTGGGTTTTCATCAGTTATTAATTTTACGATTTTTGTGTTTTTACAACAATTTTGGGCTTTTGGAGTTGGTGGCAAGGTTGATGTTTAGGAAGAAAAGGAAGGGAAAGAGAAATAGGGCTCACTCTATTTCTTAAAACAAAAGAACAAGATGAAGAAAGGTTTGGTAATATTTACTAGGATGATAAATTTGATATAGAAATTTCATATATTACTGGTGTGGATTACTAACACTATGATAATTTCGATATAGAAATTAAAGTTTAAAGTTTTCTACAATAATTTTGAAAGAATATGATTTTTTTTTTATAAAAGATGCAAAATGAAGATTATTTTGACATGCTACATTATATTTTTATTTTAATTATAGTCATCTAATCTGACCCCATATCAAAAGCTATTATCTTTATAACCCACATTAACAAAGCAAACAATCTTCAAAACCTATAAACCAGTCTCTCTCCCACTTTCTCTCTTTCTCTCTCTCCCCCTTCCTCTCTTCCTTCTTCTCTCTCTCCCTCTCGATCCATGACCCATCACCACAATATGATTATAAGCAACATCCACCACCTCCATCCCCAAAACCACCATACAAAACACATATGAAGTCATTGCTAAGACCTCGAGAAAAAAAAAGAAGTCATTACAAAGAACTCAAATATTCTTGTTTCCAGATATAAAAAAGCTGAGTTAGCATAATAATGCGTTCTCTTTCCAAGTCTAATGCTTCTCAGAGATCATAAAAAAATAAAAATAAAAACACATAAGAGCACCAAATCCTTGAAACCTATCAAACAAGGATTTTGAAAAAAGAAATAAAACCCCTGCGTCAAGATTATAGATTTGAAATCTATAAAATAGACCACCAAATTGTTGGCTCAATGGTTAGCATGCTGATTTTGGAAGGACTACCTTTCAAGAGGTTAAGGTTTCAACTTTCAGAAAATGCACTTGTTTAGATGAGAGAAACTGTTAATGCTCTAATCTCCTAGATGAGTGACAACTCTTCATTAAAAAAAAAAATCAAACAGAGAGAGCCCGTTTCACAAACTCTCAAACAAAAGAAACAATTTTTTTAATGAATACTTATAAGAACATGTTATCATAAAACAAGAAATGACTGGTTTTTCCCAACGTGTAAAGGTTTAATCCTAGAGGAGATTGAGAATAAAAAGACCGAGAAGAGAGCATACAATTAAAGAAAATGATATTGGAAATTCTAAAAGACGAAGATGACGATGATGAGAAGAAAATGAGGGAGATGATAAAAAAATTGAAATAGCAAAATTGAAACAGGGGGATATACCGTTACAAGAAATAAAGGTGAGAAGAGAAGGTATGGGATCTTATTAATATTCAGATTGTTTCTGCACATTGTAATTGTAGGCTTCTTGATCATTTATGCATTTGAGAGAGAGAAAGAGAGAGAGGAAGATCAACAAGAAGAGGGAGGTCTGGGTTGGTTTTTGTTTTGGATTGAGTTGCTTAGTTTTTGTTTTGGTTATGTTCTGTTAGTTGTTTTTTTTTTGGCTGATTAGAATTTGTTTATTCAATCCAACATTTAACGAGCACAAATTTAAATACTCATGCACCTTACTAACGATTGATTACACAATCCATGCCTCGTCAATGTCTCAGCCCTTAGTATGTATGGTTTACAACATTATGGGTTGTGTTTGGACCATGTGTAAAGTGGGGGGTGGAAATTTGAAAATACCAACAACTTTGGCGGTGTAAATGAGGTTTTAAGCTTATATTTTCATAATGAAAACATATTTGTTCAGGCAAAATTATAAAATTGTTCCTTTGTAATTAAAATTTAAGGTTTTAAGCTTATATTTTCATAATGAAAACACATTTGTTCAGGCCAAATTAATTTTTGTCCCATCATGAAAAAGGGACCACTTTTGATTGTCTACCTATGCAATGCCACATGTGATTTTGACTATAGAAAAATACCATGTGTGGGTGTCGCTATGACTGAAGGCCAAAAATACTTAATTGAGGGCAAAATTCATCCAATTTTATTACTACAGGACTACAATTGGGGTAAAATGTTCGTTGGGCAAACAGCAATTGAACACAGACCATCCCACTTAGATAAAGATGATTTCCCTGTGAAAAGAAATCGCGCAATTAACTATTTAATTCCTAAGATATAACATAATTCATAAGTGCATCTAGTGACGGAGCTACCAAGAAACCAGTGGGTGCCCGGGCATCCACTGGCACCTGTGGATCGCCATTAGAGCCCCATCAAGTGAGGCTTTGAGGAAGGGCCGCCATTGAAGCCACTGGTTGGAGCTTGGAGGTGGAGGAGACCTAGGGCGAGGAAGACGAAGCACATGAGCAGTTTGTGGGTAGACACTAGACATGCGTGTATTGGTCATTTCAATTGGGTCGGACTTACAATCACTATCTGTAAAAAAATGCAATTTTAATTTGGGAGTGACGGTTGGTTCATTTGGATGGTTTTAAGACCAATATAGATTTGTATTTGGATTTAATCAATAAAACAAAATTTTGTGACATTAATTACATTTTAGTTCAATTTGAAGACGCGTCAAAATCTAGTCAAGGTCGTGGAACATCTTTTACCAACTAATTATCTTGCTTGATTTGAATTGTGAAATCCTTTTAGATTTCATCTTTCACTGTTAAACTTCCTAGTAAGTTAGCCGACCCTTTTTTTTCCTTATTTTCAGTATAATTTTATTTTTATTTTATTAGGATTAGGAATTATTGATTAATTAATTGATAAATTTGTGACTTTAATTAGTTAGATGTTTTTAATTATTAGGTTAATTGATTTGGGTGTCTAATAATTTTTTTGTCATTTTGTGATTGTTAAGTTATTTTGTTAGAATAAATTGACTTAAATAATTCTGTTTTTTTTGTTATTGAATGGATTTAATTGTTAGATTTGAATTAGTTAGATGTTTTTAATTGCTAGGTTAATTAATTTGGGTGTCTAATAATTTTGTATTATTTTGTGATTGCGATTTGCTAGGTTATTTTGTTAGAATAAATTTACTTAAATATTTTTTTTATTTGTGATTGAATGGATTTAATTGCTAGATTTGAATTAGTTAGATTTTTTAATTTCTAGATTAATTGATTTGGGTGTCTAATAATTTTGTTATTATTTTGTGATTGTTAGGTTATTTTTTTAGAATAAATTGACTTAAATTCAGTGTAATATTTGAATTAATTGGATGCTTGTAATTGTTAGGTGAATTGATTTGGATTAATTTAATATTTTTTGCCATGAATGTTATTAAGACGGATTTGCGAAATAGAATGGGAGATGAATGACCTCCTAGTGATATATATCGGAAAAGAAATTTTTATACCTATTGATAATGAGGTTTTTTGCCAAGCTTTCAAGCCAAGATGATACATCGAAAATAACTATCATCTCTTAGTTCGAGTGTACAAAAATAGTTGTATAATTATTACATGTATTTGAATATTTAATTTAATTTTATTTTTTCTATTATATATATATATTTTCGTACGCATCACTGAGCGAGAAATCTTGCTAAGCAGATTCAACTCCCACTTAGCCAGATTCTTGGCTCCACCATTGAGTGCATCCCTATATTATGAAAATTTTACCAGTTGATCCCTAAGTTTTAATCCAATAAAACAATTTTGTTCCTCCATTAATATCCGTTTAGCATTCCTTAATAAAAATTCGACCTGTACATTATTTTTTAAAAATAAAAACTTTAAAAGACTAAAATACCGTTCGTTGAACTTGTCCCCCTTCCCTTGTACTTCTTGAGATTATAGACCTTGATATAAAGGATAAGTAAAAAAAAGTCTACGGTCCAATTAACTGTTAAAAATTATTCAAATAAGAAAATGATATATAGTTATTAAAAGGTAGTTATCAAAAGGTAGTTATATATCAAACATTGTGTTCATTCCTATAGTTACATCTTTTGAGATTTCTACTATAAATATATGAATTTTCAGATCATTTTGAGAAATATATTTTTTTTGGGTACAAACTCTTTTTTCTCTCTAAAATAATCTTTTATTCAAATCAAAAGATCAAATTCTCATTTCTCATACTCATACTTTGAAGTTTTTCACTCTTTGTTAAGTGCAAAACTTTTCGAGGCTTGTCATATCCACTAAGGATATTTGCATTCATCTTATAGCAATCTCAATAAGAGGGAGCAAATATTGCTTTTAGGAAAGCAATTTTACGCGTTTCAAACCATTTTTCTACTTCTAGTGTATTAGTGTTCTTGATTCATTCTATACATTTTATTATTATTATTATTATTATTTTTGTTCTTCGGTCTTTTATCTCCTCATTTCTAGATTTTCCCAACAATCTAAAAGCAATATTTTGTTCTTGCTTTTAAAACACCATGGAATCCTCAGACACTATCAAACTCATGATCTAAGATTTTGTTTGCCTTGATCGATTTGATGGAACCAACTTCACAAGATGGAAGGAAAAATTGATTTTCTTACCCAAATCTTTTTCCCATTCCTCCACCAAAAGATGATGACTCAATCGAATTGGAAGCACAAAGGCAAAAGAGACAGGAAGATGAAGTCATGTGTCATGGACATATTATTAATTCACTTTCGGATCGTTTGTATGATCTCTACTCCGTGGAGCCTTCTGCTGCAAAAAATTGGAAAGCTTTGGAGTTTAAATATAAGGCCTAAGAACAAGGTATGGAGAAATTTCTTATAAAAAAATATTTTGAAATGAAATTTGTTGATAACTTGCCTATTTTAGCAAGTGCATGAGTTGCAAGTAATAGTAAATAAATTGAGAGCAGTGGAGATTGAACTTCCTAAACCATTTCAAATAGGAGTAATAGTGGTGAAATTGCCTCCATCATGGAAAGGTTATAGGAAACAAATTCTCCATGATTCCTGTTCGGTTCTATTGCAAGCACATGATAATTGATTGTAGTTTTACCAAGGAATATTCCAAGGTTATCGTATCCACAGGGACGAGACTAAATGTGATCGAATTTTTAAAGAAAATAAAATGCAAGAGAATTATTTTTTTTGGTATTTTTAATAATGAGACATGAAATAAATGAAACAAACAATATAATGAACGTTAGGACTTTTAAGACTTGACCAATCTTCTATTTACTGCATTTATGAACGGGTTAGGGGATGTTGAGTGTTCTCTCCCCATTATCGCCTAAAGCTTCTCTCAAGTTCATTTACGCTATGTCTACATTTATTAGGAGGGTTCTTTCGGTCTCACATAACTAAACTAGACTCGTTAACCTCTTTTGGGAATTTCATTGAATACCTTGTAGGTATGAATATGTCTATTACACAACCTAAAAAGTTTAATGCATGTCGACCTCACCTAGTCTTCTTCTTTCAATCCTTCAACTAGATTTGTCAAAACTATCATTATAATGGTCAATCACAACAATAATCAATTCAAACATGTCATTAGATCAAATCCAACATACTACAAATATAACATTCAAGCACAAGATATACTAAAAATATGGCAATAAAAGCATAAATCCCATTCATAAATATAGAAAATAGATGTCAATGTTTACATCTCTAAGTCCTACAATGGTTGGAAGATGTTGGAAATGTGTTTAAGAGGGGTATTTATAGCCCTTATACGTGTCCATAAACCCTAGCCATTATGCTTCCAAAAATGCCCTTGAAGTACACCTTTTATATGCCAAAAATCACCTTTGGCCTCCTCTCCCTTTTGAACAAAAATCCTCACTGAACGTGGCACCTAGTCGTGGTGGTTGACCGTGGCACCTAGTCGTGGTGGTTGACCGTTGAGCGACTAATACAAAAAGGTAAACTGGGCCCCGAACAAATAGGTACTCACTGTTGAACAGAAATCCTCACTGAACGTGGAAGACCAGATTATCACTGTAATATCCTGTTCGTTTTGACCGAAATTTGATGGTATTCGGTCAAGACTTCAGGGAAATTTGGGGCTTTGAGGTGTTAAACTTCGATCGAGAATGTTTGGAGGTGGTTTGTGTGTGAAAAGCACATATAAGGTCATTTGTGTGCATTGAGGAGCGTTCTACGCATATAGATTGAGGTCAGGGGGTCGTCTACGTGCGTAGGTGATTGCACTACGTACGTAGATGGATGTCTAATCCATACCGCGAATGTGTCTGCGCACGCCTGTGTGCGTTAGAGACATCCGCACATGTTGGACATGATTTGGACTTGAAACCGTGGTGAGCATGGTGATCTACGTGCATAGCACTATGTGTTGGGCATGTTGATCGTTGATCCATGAGGGAAAGGTCGCCAGATCTGCTATCTACGCACACATGAGCTTCGTCTATGCATGTAACACTCGGTCAACGTGCTTAGAGGAAGGTTCAACGCACGTAGATGGGCCTTTTCTGAATGCATTAAATGAAATGCCACGTTTCAGTTTCGAAGGTCTATAAATACACCCGCCTACGGCTCTCTTCCTTCGTAACTCATCTCAACCACTAAAATCACTCTCTCAACTACTCTTCAGCACTTGCAATCACTCCTCAGCACTTCCATTGTTATTCTAAAGGTAAGAATCGTTCTTTGATCTCTTCTTTCCATCATCTCACCTCATATTTTTCGTTTAGGGTTTTGAACAAATTTTGGGATTTTGTTCAAATCTTCCTTTTTTGTTGTACAGGAAGTTAAATATGGGTAGATTAAGCTTGGTTAAGGTTGTAACCACATGATTGTAGCTTCGATTTCCAAGGATTTCGTGTTTGAATGAAATGGGTTTGATCCGAGCTAGGGTTCCAAATTTTGGTAGATTTCTCATCAGATCCAGAGTTGTATCTGATGTATTATGATAGATAGGTGTAAGAAATACATAGATATGACGTTGGGTGTCAAGATTTGACAATTTGTGTCGAGTGGGTCAAGAAGTCCGAATTTAGGGATTTGGACTCTTGATGATTTTGAAGTTGTTTGTAGGATCTGAGGCTAGATCCTTGCTTGAGAGGCTGATTACAGCCAATATGAGTGTTTGATCGATCGAGTATAGATCGAAATGAGAGTTTGGGTATTTTGGAATAAGTTCTCGATACCATCGAGGGTTAGTCAGCATTTGCATTCACATACATGCATCGGTACCGCCATAATACCACATATTGATATTTGCTACGTCTGTATATGTATAGCTCAGTGTGCCTGCCAGCAGGAGCAGCTACCCGAGAGCGATATTTGGCTGGATCAACAGCTTTGGATACCAGGTGAGTGAAATAGCAGATTTAGACACATAGACTGTGTCTTCAAAATTACGTATGCTATTTTTGATATGTCTGGCTATGACATAAATTGACTAATAATTATTAGGTTAATTAATAATCTGGGTATATGATTATTATTAACCAACATTTTGATATGGAAAATAAAGTATATATGGGTATATATATACAAGATCATTTTGTAAATAATGGAATAAAGGAAAAGATATTGCATGAATGTATGTGAAATACTATGTATATATCACACATACTATGAGGACACCTGGCTACAGGGTTTGTAGCCTTTGGTAAACCTATGTTTTGTCAAGGCCCTAGTTATCGGGGTAATAGGATGACCGTGTAGCCGGATAGATACACGCGTTTATTGAGCAGTCATGTGGCAGAGTCCACACTGCTATATTGATATTGATACTGGTCCCGTACTATGAATCCTTAAATATACATATATATTGTCTGGGTGCATGTTATATGAAATGAATGTGAACGTTTTGGTAAAATGTATTTCGGAAAATATTCTATGTATATAGTGTGTATACTATATAGTATATATGTACGTGTGCAATATTTTGAAAAAGGATTTCAAACCAGTGTTTGTGAGGCGTGTACGAGGCAGTTTGACGTGTTGTTTCCTCACTAGGGAATCTTACCCCTTTTTCTT
>CAODLS010466514.1:0-11423 GCA_948243855.1 Flueggea neowawraea | reverse complement strand
TCCAGGTTCATGACTTTGTATACGTACTAGCTGAGGAAAACAAACGACTTGTAGCTTACTTGGAAGACATGTACGAAGATTCAAAAGGGTACAATATGGTTGTGGTACGATGGTTTCATAAAATTGATGAGGTTGGTATTGTTTTGCCTCACAATTATAATGACAGAGAGATTTTCTTTTCTCTTTGTCTTCAAGATTTTAGTATTGAATGCATAGATGGATTGGCCTCTGTCCTCAGTCCGAAGCACTATGCAAAGTTTCTGAGAGATGCAGCTCATACGAGGTCAAGTCCTTTTGTTTGCGACAAGCAATTTGAAGATGATGATATCAAGTCTTTTGACATCACTCAGGTCGAGGGGTACTGGAAGCAAGAAATAATCAAATATATGTACAGTTATCCTTCGGTGTTTAAGATCCGGGTTAATCCTCAAATGCCTGATGATGGCCAAAAAGTTAATGGAAGTGTTGATGATGATGTTACCTTTACTAGACCTAGCAAGAAGAACCGTCGTTTAAAAGACAACGATGTTTGTGCTAAAGATTCGGCAGTCGCTGCATCTGCGGATGCAACTAAATTACGTAACAGTTTTGTTGATTGCAAAAGTGGAGCTGGCATTTGTAGTCTAAGAAGAGAACCCTCTACAACAGAGCCTAGACAAGATCCTCTGCAGTATTTGAAAGTGGGTTCTGAAGTTGAAGTGCTTTCTCAGGATAGTGGAATTAGAGGCTGCTGGTTCAGAGCTGTTATCATTAAGAAGCACAAAGACAAAGTGAAGGTGAGATATCAAGACATCAATTATGCTGACGACGAAGATAAAAGACTAGAGGTATGCTTGATTCTAGCCTCCGTTATTGTCATTTAACTAGTGAAGGGCTAAGAAACCCTTTGTATATGATATGTTAATAAATTTTCTTGTTTGGCATTGTAGGAATGGATTTTAGCTACTAGAGCTGCAGTTACTGATCAATTGGGAATCCGGATGTGTGGAAGGACCATTGTCCGCCCTGTCCAACAAGCTAGTAAAGGCAGTATGTCATCTGTTGATGTTGGGGCTATTGTTGATGTGTGGTGGCATGATGCTTGGTGGGAAGGCATTGTTATGCAAAAGGATTCTGAAGATAGGATTCATGTCTATCTCCCAGGTTTGAAAACTTTGTCCAGAAAGTGCTGTAATCTTGTGATATGTGAAGGTTTATATAACTTCAATTTGATTCTTATTACTTAAATTTTCAATCCTTCTGCAGGCGAAAAGCAAGAATCAGTCTTTTGTCGTGCTGACATGAGAAGTTCCCAAGAGTGGCTGGGAGAGCGGTGGCAACATATCAAAGAAAGACCAAATATTGCAAGATCTCTATGTTCTCACTCAGAAATTAACCAAGTGGCTACAAAGTTGGAGTCCAAGCCCCAAGATGTGGCTGTTGATACTGCCGAAGTAGGAAAATCGGAAAGTAGATTAAATGAGTCGCCTTTGGATATCGGAAGTGACGATCTAAAAGAATCTGGGATGGTTCAAGATCTTTCAAAGGATGGCACATTATCCCAGTTAAGGTGGAGCACATCAAAGAAGAGAAAACGTACTGGTCAGAAGATAAGCTCACCGGAAGTTGGCAGGGCTAATGCCTTTGGGAGATTCTTGATTCCCACAGCACCATTCGTCGACCGGGAAAACTGCAAGTACATGGGGGACTCTTTATTCGATTCTGCTGTTGTGCAACCTCTAACAAGCTTGGTTATGTCTAGATGATAGAGAATAGAAGAGCTGATAACTTTAACTCGCAATTAGATGCTGCCTAACGTCTCTTGCACGGAGTCTTATATACTTCCACAAAAGCATGTTTTTGATGCATCGTGGTGCAGCTCGGGACGCATTGCCGTTAGCTGTGGCAATACTTTTGGAGACGTAGTGGCATCTAAGATCTCTGTAATTAGAACATGACGCAATTTCAGGCAACAGTTTTGGATGACCGCACAGTTTACTGCTGCATAAGCAATAATCTCGAGGCTATGGCAGGATGACATCTCTTGTAACTTGTATATCTCATCTCTGGTAAAATAAATGTGTTCATATTTTTTGCTTTCGTGACTAAAGTTTCATGGATTATAGCATTGATTTTCTTCTCTGGACTTTAACATAATGTTTGGTATAAATGAATTCTTTAAAATTTTAGGGAATTTATTTGTAAATCTAAATTTTAGTGTTTGGTTTGTTTTTTAAAAAATCTCAAATTAATTACAAATGAAAGAATTAGAATAAAGTTAAAATTGTTTATTTATAAATTTTAATTAAATAAATGTTATTTGTAAATAAATTTTATGTCATTTCTCTTTTGAATAATTTTATTCCTCTCTCTCACTCTCTCTCTCTCATTCTCTCTCTCTCTCTCCCCCTCCCTCTTTGTCTTTCCCTCTCTCAATTTAAAATAATATACAAATATTTTAAAAATATATTTAATTATTTAATATTAAATTCGTATTTAATAATTAAATATTTAATTTATATTAAATAATTATTTAAATAATCAATAAATAACTGTTATAATTTTGGTTAGTATTATAAATATAAAGATATTTTAGTCACAATATATAAATAATTTTAATTCTTTAATTGTACTAAATAAAAAATTCATTTACAAATGATATAATTAAAATTCTAATATATATCATACCAAACAGTAAAATTTATTTTTTATAAATTTTATTTTATTTTATCTATAAATAAAATAAAATTTATATTCATTTCATATCAAACAAAATACAATATAAGTTTGTTTCCCCATTAAGCAACTTTTGTCCTTGAGATGCCTTATACTGGGACACTGGATAGTCCTTTCTTGTTAAATTTACATAATTACTCGGCAGTGGGTTCCCAGGATGTAGGGCCATTATGTTGCTCTTATTGGAACTTGGAGCATCATTGTGGGTCATCTGGTGAATAACTGTTCTTTCAAGGCTTTTAGGAGATAATAAATATGGCTTACAAACACGAGCAATTGTAAGCAACTCTAATGAAAATTCTACCACGATGCTTTTATCAAACAAGACACTTGCTTTTCTTTGTTTCAATGTTTATGAAATCAGGATATTTCAAGATGTGAATTTTTGAAGTAAACATAGTGTAAAAGATAATTTTTGGCTGCAAATTCACTCACGTACTTAAGAGGTAGGTAAAAGGTATTAAGGATCCAAAGCATATTCAATGAATTTGCTGACTTGGATTCACTGAAAAGTATAATAACTTGTTTGATTTTGTTTATCCAGTTGGTTAGCATCAAAGTTGCTGAACAATTAAAATCAACTTAAAAAAGTTTCCATTTCTTTAGCCGTTTGACAATTTTGGTAAAAACAAGGAACCAGCTGTTTGTTATAGCCGTGGCAAAGCCGACCTAAACTCCTATCATAACTATAAAATGTCAATGAATCACTCTGGCTCTGTTGGCTCATTGCAGCCACTAAGCCAGACTCTGTGTGACATGAGTGATTAATTGAACTTAAAAAAGGTACGACAAGTGTTTGGTCTTATAAACAATGTATTTAGAATAATTATGGAGTAGAAATTTCATCAACGGTTGTAAGTGGTGTGTGCCTGTCTCCGTGAACGAGGCATCTTTGTCAAATGAGCATAAAAATACCTTTTACACTACACGATACTTTCTTTCTTTCTTTCTTGTGGTGTTTACATCATTTATCTTCATTCTTTGTTCACCAACAATTGAAGCATCTCAAAAAAGATGGGCTTTCTGTATCAGAAGCACATCAAGAGCTGTTCTTAGATCTTTTTCATTCATTTGTCCCGATCTTTTTCTGTCAATTTTTTATTTATGTGTCCAAGATGAGATTGTATTTGTTACCTTACTTGTTTACATGATCCCAACTTGCCATATTTAGTCATGGCTCTTCTTAAGAAGGAGACACCAAGAATTGGAATCAAGAAGTCAAAGACCATGCTTCTTTCTGGAACCAGCCTTGCTTCTGTTGAATCTTTAACCATGCCTCTTGTTTGTACCTCTCTCTTGTATTCCTGTATGTTCGTGATTTTGATATTTGATTTAGTCTTTGTTAAAGCTCGAAGCTTTTCTAAGGGTCGTTATTTTCTTCATGGCGTGTGTTGAGAGCAGGTTCAGGAAGTTGTCATCTCAGCAGACATTAGATGTTTAGAATGTCAAAAGAGGGTAGCTGATATCATGTCAAGAATGAAAGGTAAGTAAGGACTTTTGATGTTCTGCATTCTGTTAGCCATGGTGGTTCCGCTGTTTCTTTTGATGAACTTCCATGGAAATTCTTTCTGTGAGTTTGATCATTTCCGTACTTTACTATGACCCGACTACAACAGAATCGCTGCCCGTACCATCAAAACAGCTAATCATTTTGTTGCCATCTTAACTAGTTGTAGTAGGTAGTGGTCCTCATTGCCAGCTTTCAAGGCAATTCTTTTTTGTCTTCTATCTTATATTCTTCATTTTATTCTCTTAAGATGAATGAGTTGATCTTGTTGAAATTGTTTAGAGAAGTTGGTTGAAAAGATATACTAAAGAAGTCCTAGTTCGTGACTAACTACCTAGTCGAAGTGTCGAACTGTTCAGCAAAATTTATGCTGTAGAGGGCAAATTATTATGTTGGAACCCTTGTTTTTATCTGTTTCGATGGTGTGTTCCATATTTTATATGGTGGTGGTTGTCTGAGCATTCAAATGGGGGACCTTTCTTGCATTTTACGCCTCCTTTTGCTATATGGGTCCCCATTTATTTTCACTGTTGTTTTCTGTGTTCTTTTGCAAGATCGTATTAATTGTTTGACTTGGTTTTGAATTCTTGGATTTTAGTTTGGACAAAAACTGTGATCTGCTTCTTAATGTGACAGAAAACATCTTAACATTCTGCATCTTTTGCAGAGACAGAGTCGGTGCTAGTTAATGTTCTGGAGAAGAGTGTGACTGTCACTTGTAGATATGCTGCTGTCAAATTACCCTCAAGACAATTTACTGCTGTTTACAGGAATCCTCTCTGCAAAATCGCTGTGATCAAATGGATCTTTCGTTCTTCCTGCAGCTGATTACTTGTAAATGTTCCACGATAGCCACCATACCTCTTTTTCCAAGTTATTTTTTGCTTTACATTTGCTCACTAGAAATCGATCCTTGTTCCCCAGCTTTTTGCGCTGGAGACAACTCCAATACCACTAGGTTATAAGCTGCTCCTTTTCCGAGTTTGAGTATAGTTGAATATAGTCGAATTAGCAATGTATATGACACTTCTATTGCACTGTAAAAGTGAAAAAAGAAAATTGAATATTACAGAGCTTCTGAACTCTTTAATTTTGGCTTTGATCTCAATGATTTTGTTCCGGACAGTGAAAGGGAAATTAAAAAGTGACCTATTGGAGTGGTTGAACAGCTACATCGATCTCACCGGGACATCAATAATAAATGTTCATTCTTTATTACCTTTTTTAGGCTTGAGATCAAATCACAGCGACATGGCTTCTTAACTTACTGCAACAAAAACCTTTGCAAGCAAGAAAAAGATGCTGCATAATGTGCCATGAAGTTAAATAAGGCATAGGACAGCGGAGAAGATGTGCTTCTTCTGGTTTCGTGAGAGAGATACAAGCTTAAAAATGAAGTTAGGACAACAAAGCCAAACATTGCAAACAAAACCTTTCTCCCCCAGTTTTAGCAGAATCAGATTCCAACGTTAACGTGAAACGTTCTAGCTAGCATGCGGTCTTAAAATCCAGAATTCTGTTTCATACCATCTTCGTTTAACATCGAAGCTATGAATCACCAATCTCGAGCTATGTATGTACACGGCTTTGTACCGGCAAAGGCATGTGATGTAAAACAGCATCTTTTGATGATCTTTCTGTTTCTTGTTTCCCATTCTGTTTTAATCTTCAAGTTTTCATGGAAAGAAGAAAAAAAACTTTGTTGAACACTAAACAGCGGTTTTGTCTGTAAAAACTGCAGACATGTTGCATGGTGATGAGACTTAACTTGGACTGCAATGCTTGTTGCAGGAAAGCAAGGAGAATAATTCTCAACATGAAAGGTAATACTTTGTAAATCTCTCATTAATGATCATGGCATTAGAACTTATCATTCAATAACAATCTGTGCTTTCATTGTTGTTTCGTGTTTCAAGAAATAGAGACACACATGATTGAGAAACAGAGCCACAGGATCGTCGTGTGTGGAAGATTTAGACCAGCCGATGTGGCAATAAAGTTGAGGAAGAAAATGAATTGCAGAGTTGAAATTCAAGACTTTGGTGCTGGAAATGGGAATGAAGAACATGCAGGACGACCTCAACCTGAACAAGCTGGGCCACTTGGCTAACCAACCTAATGCCTGGTCACAAAACTTGGTGTTATTTGTATTTCATCATGACCAATTTAAATCTTCAAAGAGAGCTCCCTGTGTTGTCCAACCTTGCATATTTATGTTCAGAGTTCATGGAGACATTTTAGTTTATGGGGATTCATTCAATCAGGTAGAGGGATTATGTTGTACATACCGCAAAAAAAATGTATGCAGCCATTATGTCTGCATTAGATTTAAGGTAGCTTTTGTATATATGATTATGAACTGGAATATAGTTTGGTATTTTCTGTTTTATTGTGTTTTTATGAATTTTATTCATGGATTAAATTAATAGGGGAGAAAGTTGGGTACAATGTTTTCATCATGTGATTAGTAACTCAATAAAAATAAGTATGTTTAGGATCGAACAATTTGAGAAGTTCGTAAATTCAAATCTCATATAGACGTTACGCTTGCATATATAATAAAATAATAAAAAAATAATGCTTTTCTATATTAATATATGAATACTTCGAATTGAAAATTATACTATGAATCAACAAGTTATTGATCAGTGGTCAATATGCAAAAAAAAATCATTTAAAAAAAGAATAGGATAGTCTAATCTCAAATTTATTTAAATTCAAATTATGGCTTGATATGGACCAGAGTACTTATTAACAAATATTTATTTAAAACCCTAAATAAACAACAAATATAACTATCTGTTTCCTAATTTATATATATTTTATAGAATGACAACGCTGTTTTTAAATTAATGCGCGATGTGTCATAGAATTTTAAGTTTTCTCAAACTAAAAAAGAGATTTGTGTTGTTTTTATTTAATTTTTTAATCAAACGATTGTAGCAAATAAATGAACTAAACTTACGTTAGTGAGTATTTACTCTTTTGGACGATTTGCAAAAAACTCAATGTTGAAGGGATATTTTATTGAAAATGTACAGAAGATTAAAAGAAAAGATACGAGAGGACAAAAAAGAGTTAAGGGGAATAACAAATAGAGGACAAACATATAATGGTTGATCAAATATATACCGTTTAATTCAAGAAAATTGAACGAAGCCAACAAGTTTCAATAGGGTTATAAGTGAAAAAAAGGATTAATTGTGATTCTTTCAAGATTATTCATTGCACTAACATTTTTGTTCTATCAATTTGCATGAATGTCACTGTAAATGGATTAACATGAACGCATCATTGATTCTAACCTCGCCGAGAAAAAGAGTTGCAAATAAAACAGTGAAAAATGGCTCCATGTCACTGAGAGTGAATGAAACTGCAAATTTCCCAAGACTAACATTGGTGAGAAGGTTTCCCATTTTGTGTGCCAGAACCAGAGGCAGGATTGCTGCAAGCTGGAAAATGACTTTACATTCAAGCAATACTACACAATTTTTGGTACTTGCAGAAGAAAATAGCAACAACACCATAATGGACAGTAACTGAAATACCTGTGAGCGAGTAAGGCGCGGTCTGGGGTAGAGATTCAGTGCCCAATAATCATAGATGTCCCGCAGCCGTGTTGGAATGTTGTAACCGTTGCTAGGAATGGATACATCTTCAGAACCTATACAAAGACAGTACTAACAGGGTACAGGTTCTTGCATTTCTGAAAAAAATGAAAGACATTTTGTTCTTGCTGCACAATCATGCACATTTCCACTTCATATCTCTTTTTGATCATAAATTTCTTATCAGAATCTGTTAATTGCATACATGAGTAGCTAAATAATTGTTAAAAGATGGATGGGGAGGCTCAGATTCGCCATTTTTCAGACAAGAAAGAATCGCCACCATGGCTGCAATGGAAGAGTTATAGGTGAAATTACAGAAACCTAAAATTTTACCTACCCCTCCATCGTCGTGCCAAGAAATGGGCATTTCTCCCAAAAAAAAGTCTGGTGTTGGACACTTGAAAAATCATCATAGCCTTGAGGAACCGCTGGGTAATTCACCTAAAACTTTGGAAGGTGTTGAAAGAAATATTGCTTAATGTGAAATCATCGGCTCCGCAGCCATTCAGAGAGGAGGCAACCACCCCTAAAGAACCATACCACCTTTCTAAGAGCAAAGCCTCATTCTTAATGAGATCATTTAGCAAACAAGAAGAATTTCACGGATATAATTTTCATTGCTTCCTCGCTCTCTCTCTCTCTCTCTCTCTCTCTCTCTCAAGGAGGCGCCAAAAATGATCCAGTGAGGGAGAAGCTCTGCAAATTCACGCGAAAAATGAGAAGGTTGGGAAGAGAGGGTGAGAAGAAACAAAACAAAATCTTGTATATTAACTCTATTAGTCCTGAAAACTAGAGAAATAAAAACCCACAAAGAGAACCCACGAACACCCCCATTTTCACAACAAATGAATCTCAAATCAGCAAAACAAACCCATAAACATCAACTCCATCCACTTCTTTTGACCACATTCATTAACCTCAGGTCTTGTATATTAACTCTATTGCCTCAAATTCACACTTCACAGTCAAACGGGCTCCTTCAGGATCCTTCAAATCAATCTTCAAAACCCACCAAAACCCTCCTCCTCATAAACCCAAATCAAACCCATCAAAGCCCACTTATAATCACAAATGTACACAAAAAGTATTCAAACCCATAATCAGTAACACAATCAACAAACTGAAAAAAGAAAAAAAAAGACTAGATTTTTATCTAATTTCGGTGACTGTGACAAAGACAGAGTGACTGGACGGCGATTGGGTTAGAGAGGATTTGGGGATTGAGGGAAAAGTTCTGATCTTCGTGCTCTTCTTTGTAAATTGGCATAAAAATGAAAATACACATGTTTCCGGTAGAATTTTTGCAATTCTTTAGAGAAAGGAAATGGGTCAATAGGACATGAATGAAAATCGTCTCTAAGAAAAAAATCACTCCTAGAATGTTTTGCACAAATGAAAGGAAGCTCCATAATATTAAAATCATTGGAAAATAACAGTAATAAGGATTGTAGCTTGAGGACAAAGTTAGCAACATAAGAAAAGTCAAAATATGCAGACAAGAAAATGATCCCAGGTGGTGGCAAAATCATAAATAGTGTATGAGGAGCAAACCAAATCACGCAAGAAAAGATCCTATAAGGGGGCCAAATTTGTAATAATTGCCTTAGGAGACCAGTTGAAATCACTGTAAATTAAAGGAAATGTTTTGAAAGCTTTCCTTGAGGAGCATACTAAGAAAGACGGTAGATTCAATTAGATCACCACTGGAGTAAAATAAAACGAATGTCAGAATATTGCAAAGGGAAATAAGATAATTTGTAAGAGACATTGATGGAATTCAAACGGGATTTATTGACTGCCAAAAATGATCCTACATTATAAAAGGACAAGGGAAGAACAATGAGGGACCATCAACCAATCAATCAAATCAATCTTTATATGGATCCTTAAAATTATGTTGTCTTCAGTTTTTATTTCTCATAACTTTCATTGTATTCAAGTGTCTCCAATACTCAAATCAGTTACAAAACAATTTTATTTTATTGTTAGGTATTGTTGATTTTGTTACTATTTCTTAAATATACAAGAGATTCATAGTTGATGATTTTGCTCTTTGATCTTAACAAATCATCTTGTTATTGAGATTAGATTTTTTCGAGTGCAATCCCAATTATTTTCATTCTTAGATCTTTGGTTTAGGAGAACCTCAAAAACTATTTGGCACGCTCAAAAAATAACATTGTCCTCATTATCTTCTTCTAAGAAAATAAGAGAACAACATGGGAGAGGAGGGTGAGAAGAAACAAAAAGAGAGAGTGGGATGGTCATTTCATGACTTTGTAAGAAAAAAACTCAGTCCCCCTGTGATTTTTCTGTCCGTGCGATCGGGAAGTATGTTACAAACAAATTCAAGGAGTTGATAAAATAATAAAAAGCAAAACCAAACACTACTTGATAATTTTCTTCTCAGTTCCCTTCCAAGTTCCCGATACCAAACAAAAGCCTATATTGTGAGTAGAAAATCATAAACTTTTTTTTTACGTTGCTTGCAGTCAAAAGTCGTTAGACTCGGAGTCTAGTTCGGAAAGAAAAAAGAAAAGACGTATCGACACAAAATAAACACAAACTCAAGTGGCCCATAAGCAAGATTAATGGGTTGGTCATCAACTGGGCTCATGTTGTGATTACATGGGCCTGGTCGGCAGTGCGAACGCCCAATGATTCAAAGACCTTATAAATCCTTCGATAGCAGATGCAAGCTTACCCTTTCTGCAATCTACCCATCTCCTCCTCAGCTCTGAATTCTGTAATAATTCCCCGAAAACAAAAAAAAAGAAAACATCGGTGATCATCTCCGATCACTTCTCTAGCAAATTGCACAGAGCGACGAATTCCCCAATTCAATTATTGTTATTATTTTTTTGTCTTTCTGAATTTCGCCTTTTCGTCTGTCAAAACCCTAACCCTAGATTTTTACTTTCAATCGAAGCATCCAATGCCGAGCGATTCCGACGTGTCTCGTCGCAAGCACCGCCGGTCCTCCCCTTCAGACGAGGAGGCTGAGAAATCTTCGAAGCGGCACAAGCACCGTCATCATCGTCACCACCGTCATCACCGCAATGAGAAGGACGGCGAGGAACCTAAGCAAGAGGAGATGGATTGTCCAGCTCCTCCTGCGGTTTCTGCTGGTGATGATGATGTGGAAGAAGGTGAGATTCTAGAGGAGGATAAGGATGTTGAGTTACGCGACGTGGAAAGTGATTCTCTCAATCTGGTATATTCTGTCTGACCTTTTTAGTCTTCTTTATTTACAATATTTGATTTTGGAAAGGTTTTAGCTTCCCGTTTGGTTGCTGAGATATAGAGGGATAAGAGTAAAATGCTTATTTCTCAGTGACCGAACGGATGCTATTGTTGCTGTTGTATTTTTGTTTGGTCTTGGAGTGTGTAATAAGTTTTTGTTTGGAGAGAATTTGTTGGAGTATTGTCTCATACGCATTTGTAAGAACCTGCTTGCACTACGCACGAACATGAGTGAATTGGAAAAAGAAAGAATGAAGTACCCCTAGGCGTTTCAAATGGAGAACTGGTGGCTTGTTAATAATTTGTAAGAGCTAGTTACATTTTATCTTATATTATTGTTATGCATT
>CAODLS010466449.1:0-12494 GCA_948243855.1 Flueggea neowawraea | reverse complement strand
ACTGACTGGACATTCATAAGTCAGAATCCCCAAATTCTAGCCCGAACTCTCAGAAATCCTGAATTAGCTAATTCCTTAAAATTACAAAAATACTCCCAAGTTTTCCAAAATTACAATTCTATACCTCAACCTTTCAAAATTTCAAATCTATATTCTAAAGTTCAGAATTTACAAATTTAGGCCAAAACTTTTCAGAATTTACAAAACTGGAGAAAACCCTAGTTTTATTCTAAAAAATATCTAATCTAGCTTCCGATTCAATTGATGAATCTCCAAACCAATCATGTATTCCGACTCTAATCAACCTCTTGAACACGAATCTAACATCAGATTCAACAGAAAAACACTCATTCATACTCAAATCATCAAAATCCGAACCAAACCCTAGGTTCACCAAAAAATCATAAAATCACTTGATTCAAAGCTTGAATCAAGTTCATACGAGCCCTCTGTAACATATTCTAACATCCTCTAACATCCATTCATCATAAATCATCCGAAAATTGAAACCCATTTCAAATTCGGACAAAATGTATTTTCATGAATCAATGCATGAAACTGAGTGTTGATCTTACCTTAGAAATGGACCAGGAATGCTGGGGAACTAAGATGAGAGCATTTCAGAGCGATTTGGAGAGATTGTGAGTGAAAATTGATGAAAAATGTCGAGTTACAGACGCTTTAAGAGCTGCAGATCAAAACGCACCGTTTCGACATTTTCAAAGGCAACGTACGTTATACTCAATGACAACGTACGTTGTGATGACAATTTCAAAGACAATGTACGTCATACTCAATGACAACTTATGTTGTGATGGCGAACAACGTACGTTATACCTCACAACGTACGTCGTGAAGCATCCAGTAGCCTCAGATTCGAAGAAACACAATCCAACGTACGTCTTACCATGACAGCGTACGTTGATCATCCTCGTATCCCAGATAACGTACATTGTATCTCCACAATGTACATCATGCTATTTTCCAGATAATGTACGTCTTCCTCACTTGACAACGTATGTCATACGCACATTATTTATTCTCAAATCATATACTCGACATATCACATTTCCTAACGCGCATCGAACCTCCCTCGAGATTCGATGCACCTAATCCCAAGAAATACGTCCAATTATCCTCAAGATCAAATTGGACCTAGTCAGAAAGCTACAGTATTCCTGACAGAAATGGGCAAAATATTACATACTCCCCCCCTCAAATGAAATTCGTCTCCGAATTTCCAAGCACTAAGTCAGAGCTAACTGCACTAATACCACATTTGGTATCAGAGTGCACTACTACTCTAGACATACGAATTTAGACCATTAAAAGAACACCAACTCAGTAGCCCCCTCAACAGACACCGAGTCTAAAAACCCAAAAATAATCCCAACCTCAGGATTTCATGGTCACACTATCGAGTATCTAACTCGATCTCAATACGCAACATGATCAAATTATGCAATGATGCATATGAAATGTACGAAATACAAAAGATACAAACAACATACTGACCTACGGATCAGCTGAGTCGAATAACTATAGATATCTGCGCCGCATCTCATCCTCGGTTTCCCAAATAGCCTCATTTACTGAATGGTGTCTCCAAATCACCTTCACCGAAACAATCTATTTGTTTCAGAGCCTCTTGACCTGCCGATCAACAATCCGGACTATAGTCTCATCATAAGACAAGTCGGTTCTAACCTCAACCGATTGTGGTTCCAGAATATGTGATGGATCAAAGACATACTTCCTCATAAGTGATACGTGAAACACCGGATGAACAGAAGCAAACTGGGCAGAAGTGACAACTCATACGCCATGGCCCCAACTCGATCGATGACCTCAAATGGACCAATGTATCTCGGGCTTAACTTGCCTTTCTTCCCAAATCTCATAATGCCCTTCATCGGCGATACTTTGAGAAATACATGGTCACTGACCGTAAAATCTAAATGTTTACGCTTTGGATCAGCGTAACTCTTTGGATGACCATGAGCAGTCTGGATCCTCTGCTGGATCAACTGAATTTCTCAGTAGTTTCTAAGATAAGATCTGGCCCCAGTGGCTTCCTCTCACCGGCTTCAGCCCACCACAACAGAGATCTACACTTCCTGCCACACAACGCCTCGTATGGTGCTATTTCGATACTCGAATGGTACAAGTTATTGTATGCAAACTCCACTAGAGGTAAATGAGAATCCCAAATCCCTACAAAATCCACAGCACAGGCTCTCAACATATCCTCTAAGGTTTGAATCGTGCGCTCGGACTGACCATCAGTCTACGGGTGAAAAGCGGTACTGAAATCCAATCGAGTACCTAACTGTTCTTGTAGCTTATGCCAAAACTACGAAGTGAACTGAGGTCCTCTATCAGACATGATAGAAATTGGTACACCATGCAAACATACAATCTTATCTACATATAACTTGGTTAGGCGTGCAGCTCCATATGTCGTCTTAACAGGGAGAAAATGTGCTGACTTGGTCAATCGATCAACAATGACCCAGATGGAATCATACCCCGAAGATGTCCTCGGTAGCCCAAATACAAAATCCATAGTGATGTGATCCCACTTCTACTCTAGAAGGGGTAACTGTTGTATCAACCTAGAAGGACGCTGATGCTCGAACTTCACTTGCTGACACGTCAACCATCTGCTGACAAACTTGCTGATGTCCTTCTTCATCATTGGCCACTAATAGGACTCCCGAAGGTTTTGATACATCTTAACGTACCTGGGTGAACAAAATATGTGGAGTTGTGACCCTCAGTCATAATCTCCTCGCGTAACCCATCAGAAGATGGTACACACAATCTCAATCCAAACCATAAGATTCTAGAGTCATCCACACTGAACCCCAGTACACCAGATGATTTAACTTTATCGATCAGATTCTGCATCTTGGAATCCTCTTTCTGAGCCTCTCGGATCCGATCTAGCAAAATAGGTCTTGCCTCAACATGACCAAGCAAAGCAACTGAATCGTCAAACTGTAACTCAACTCCTGACTCCATCAGATGCTACCATTCCGATACTATAGGATGCCTTTCCATGGAGATATGAGCTAAGCTACCCACTGACTTCCTACTTAAAGCGTCAGCTACGACGTTAGCCTTGCTAGGATGATATGATATAGGGCAATCATAATCCTTTAGCAACTCTAGCCAACATCTCTGCTTCAGATTCAGGTCTCTCTGCCCAAAAATGTACTTTAGACTCTTTGATCTGTGAAGATCTCAAAAGTCTCTCCGTACAGATAATGCCTCCAAATCTTGAGTGCGAACACCACTGCCGCTAACTCCAAGTCATGTGTCGGGTAATTCTGTTCATGCCTCTTAAGTTATCTTGATGCATATGCAATTACCTTCCATTTTGCATCAATACACAACCTAGGACAACTCTTGATGCATCACAATACACCGCAAATCCTCCAAAACCCGATGGTAACACCAACACTGGCGTACTCATCAAATACTTCTTCAGTTTTTAGAACGCATCCTCACACCTATCAGGCCATACAAATTTAGCTCCCTTTTGTGTCAACCATGTCATAGGAGCTGTAATCCTTGAGAAATCTTGGATAAATCTCCTATAATACCCGGCTAACCCAAGGAAACTCTGAATCTCTGTAGCGGTCTTAGGTTTCTCCCAATGGAGTACTGTCTCCAGTTTCTTAGGGTCTACCATAATGCCCTCTCTTGACACTACGTGTCCTAAGAATTTCACTTGTTCAAGCCAAAACTCGCACTTCAAGAATTTAGCATATAACTGATGCTCTCTTAAAGACTGACCTCAAGTGGTCCTCATGCTCCTCTCTACTCCTCTAGTATATCAAAATGTCATCGATGAATACAATCATGAACCGATCCAAATACAGTCTGAACACTCTGCTTATCAAATCCATAAATGCCGCTGGTGCATTAGTCAAACCAAACGACATCACAAGTAATTCGTAGTGACCATATCTAGTTTGGACTGCTGTCTTAGGAATGTCCTCACCTCTAATTCTCAACTGATGATTTCCCGACCTCAAGTCAATCTTAGAAAACCATTGCGCACCCTGCAACTGGTTGAACATATCATCTATCCTCGAAAGTGGATATTGGTTCCTCATCGTCACCTTAACTGTCGGTAGTCGATACACATACGAAGGCTACCATCCTTCTTCTTGACAAATAGGACCGGAGCACCACAAGAAGAAATGCTCGGTCGAACAAATTCCTTCTTTAACAACTCCCTCAACGGAGTCTCCAATTCCTTGATACATACATAGTATTTCACATGCAATATCTTTTCCTTTATTCCATTATTTACAAAATGCTCTTGTATATATATACCCATATATACTTTATTTTCCATATCAAAACGTTGGTTAATAATAATCATACACCCATATTATTAATTAACCCAATAATTATTAGTCCATATTTCATGTCATAGCCAGACATATCAAAAATAGCATACTTAATTTTGAAGACACAGCCTATGTGTCTGAAGCTGCTATTTCACTCACCTGGTATCCAAAGCCGTGGATCCAGTCAAATATCGCTCGTGGGTGGCTGGTCCTGCAGGCAGGCACACTGATATGTACATATACAGACATAACAAATATCAATATGTGATACTGTGACTGTACCAATGCATGTATGCAAAAAAGGGATTCTTTGTTCTTTTTGGACTATTTTGGCATCTCTCATTTCAATAATTCTTTTAATATAATGTCTTCTTTCATCATCATTCAACTAATTGCATTTTTTCTCTTTATTGTACACTTCATCGAGTAAACTGTACTTAAAAAAAAGAATTTGTTGAAGTTATATACAAAAGAAAGTAAAACAAATTAAAAATATGGAATCGACAAAAAGTTCTTCTCCAAAGAAAGAAATGTACCATATTGATCACATCAATTTAAATTACAATCTATTCAATAGAAAACCGTTTTTTTTTTATAGAATTAGTTCTTTGGAAGATAAGAAAAATGTATGATCTTTATCTTGCACCAACATTAGCCTTCTCTAGAATTTGTTTTTGTGTCTGTTCTTTTTTTTTTTTGTTTTCAATTGATCGAGTTAGAAAATGTCTTTTTTCTGAAAGAGTGTTGAGTTTCTTATTCTTGAAATAGTTCCTTGTGTATGTGAGTTTTAAAATTTTTGCTCAAGTAAAGGATTTATGTTATTAGAGTTACATCTTTCTTGCTTAAGTAAGATGCACTTATCAATATGTCTATTGCTATTACTTCGATTTTTTTTGCTCGAGTGAAAGACCCTCATATAATTGTAGGCTAAAAAATTAAATTACTCTTAAAAATTAAAATTATTCTTTTAAAAAGTTTTTTTGTGATGTTTGTGCTTCATTTAATGATTGAAAAGATGTAGGGTAATTCACCTTTGTTGTCCTTGAAGTTTATATAGTTATTTTATTTGGTCTTTGTATTATAGAAACCACCTCATTTGATCCCTCAATCCATCCTCGGCTATTTTGATCATTGGTAGTATATCAAACCAACCAAATATAATTAACCTATTTAGAAAAGGATTTTGGAGCACAATGGTGAATATGGTCGATCTACAGAGACCAGTAAGGACTTGTTTATTCGCCGAAAACAGTAAATAAAATAAACAACAAAAATTGTATGGAGGTCAAAAAAGCAAGAACCGAAAACGAAAATAACAATTCAAAAATCAATAAAATGCAAATAATGATGAATGCCTAGCCAATGTATTTCTCTATTCAATTCTTTTATTTAATCACAAACACGAAAGATAAATATCAAGTATTCGAATAGACAGAGTTATAGTCACCGGTGACGCACTTAGATGACCAATCTCTTCTTACTTAGTTGATAGCCCCGAGATGCCCTGGAGACTATTTCCCTAACCACTAGACAACCCTCGGGACTTCCTAACAATGTTTAATCTATGACAGCAATAGGAACGAAAAAGACCTCTATCCTAACTAGTGAATTCAAAGACACCGTAATTCATTTAAACCAGATTATTCAGTTCCTTAACATTGAAAGTTGTCCAACTATATACATTCAAGTTATTCGCTACCTATATTAGAACTAATGAGAACTGCTCAGTCAATCATAAATAGCAATATATTATTTCAATCAATCAATCAATGAGCCATTGTCAATCGATCAACATAAATAATAATAAAGGAACTAAAGCAAATAAACTGAATAAATATTCGAAATACTTAATAATAATAAAAACAAAAGTCTCACAACGTAATTAGATTGAACTTAAAAAATACAACAACTAGAAAACCACAAAAGTTCAATAATGGCTGCTGTCCAAATGTACTTGCCAAAAAAGAAGAGCCGCCCCTTAAAATTAGGGTATTTATATGTGGCTCATCTCAAAACCTAATCCTACTTGGAATAAAGTTTAAAAAATAATAATCCATTGTTCCAGCAGAAAATATCACTAAAAAGCCTTCTAATCTCGTCCAACAGGCTCTAGAACTGAGACTCATACTATCAATGCATGCGGCCCAATGCAAATTCCAGCCCAGTCTTCACAGCACCTTCGGTATAGTCATGTCAAATTCCTTGCAACACCCACTTCCTTTCAAAACATCAGCTTTTCACCACCCTTTATCCACATTTCACCTAAATGACAAGAGAGGTAAAAACCAACATAAAACACAATGCAAACAATAATTTATCATGCAAAAAAAAAAAATAAAATGCAACAAATAATATGTATGAAATGCAACCTATCAATCATTTTCAATTAGGAAGTTTTTTGGTAGAAATTATAATTATGTTTCTTGATAAAATATTTGTTTGCTATAAGTTTGGCATGTTTTCTCATTTTTATCTAAAGAAATCATTTTCTTGGAACAAATTTTACATGTATAACACTATTATTCTTTTTTTTTTATTGAGCATTAACTAAATTCTTGCTTTGAATGTGACATTCTTCTACAATGTTATTAAACAACATATTGATACACTAAACTTTTTATTATTAGTTATAACAATAATTTACTAAAAGATATATTCTTTTTTGCTTCTATTATGAAATTGTCTTTCTTTAAGTTTGTCTTTTATTTCGTACTACTTAGAATTGAAAGTAATAGTTATGAGAATATATGATCTACTTATATTAACACCTTATATTTCTCAATCACTTGTAAAGAATGTTTATAGCACTATTATTTTTTTGACCTTTTCGCTCTATTTTCTTGATCAACCTATAACTCAATCATATATTATTTGGTGTATAGTTCACTTTTGATTTTCTTTTGATTAAGGCAATATATATACAATTTTAATGTACATATTCACCAGAAATTGTTGTAGTAATCTTCCTCCTAGATAAAGTTATGAGCATTGATTAATTATTGTAATACCCCATATATTTTTTTATAAGTATTTTTGGATAATTATATTGAGAGTAATTATTTTGAATAATTATTGGTAGATAATTATTGTTGGAATAATTATTTTGGATAATTTGGGAATTTATTTGAATTTTTTTTTGTAATTGAAGAGTTAATTTAATGTTTTTTATGTTAATTGGGTGATTAATGAAGGTTAGGAGTGAGTTGGAAGTGTTTTGGGTAAGTGAAAATGGTGGGAAATTGAAATTTAAAATCTAAAAAATAGGGGCCAAACGACTTGACGTCTACTGCTGATGGCCAAAATTACATGTCGTTGCCGCTGTTGGAGATGTCATTCGAGCACGTGTTCTTGTTGTCCGTTCGCGTGTTTTGAATCGTCGTCAAACGACGAGTCGTTTGATGATGGACGACCGCGCGTTCCCTGTCGTCTGCGTCATCCACGTGTCGTCTGCGTGCTTGTCGTCTGCCACTGAAGTGAAACGACGTGTCGTTTCAAGTGTGGGTTTAAAACCCAACCGACCCGACCAAACCGACCCGACAACCTCTTTTTTTCTTCTTTCTTCGACCTGCACTGTTCAAAACCCAAAAAATCCATCTCTCTCTCTCCTTCGTTCCTCTTCCATTCCCACACCAAGCTAAGATGATTTTCTCTTTCTCTCTCCTATTCTTGCTTGGTTTAATGGTCAAAATGGATGGTTTTGTGAGGGTTTCGGTTTGAGGCCAAAAATGGATTTTTAGGGTTCATATTTCGTAATGTTTGGATGGATTTGAGTTGGGTTTTATTGGGTAATGATGTATTGATGATAGCAAAACATGAATATAGCTTGAAATTGAAGAATTGATGGTTGAATCTTGATGGATTAATTTTGGTCCGAAAATGGGTCCAACAGTTTTGAGTGATTTCTGATGTTTTTGATGAAATTGATGCTAGATTTAGGTTCCAGGGGTTGAATAGAGTTGATTGGAACCATTGCAAACATCGGGTTCTGCCCAATTCGAGTTTTGTGGCATTTTTGAAAATATTTTTTTCGTCGCAAGGACTTAACTGAAAATTCTAATTTTTCTAGAAATAATTGGAGGACTGGGTCTGATATTTTACAGTAGGGTCAGATATATAATTTTATAAAAATACGATATAGATTTATAATTTTGGAAAATGTTGGGTAATTTTGCAATTTTGAGAAATTAGAGATTTTGTTAATAAATAGGGTTATTTGAAGGATTTAATTTTAAATTCTGAAAGTTTAGGAATTTATTATTAATTTTTGAGGTCTTAAGGACTAAAGTGTAATTTTACAAAAGTTGGGGACTAAATTGTAATTTTACATTGATTTTGATTTTTGGACCGTGAGTGATAGATCTTTGATCGAAATAGGATTTCTGACGCCGATGGCGTCCGAGTCTACATTTGCATTTCATATGTGTTCTGCATTGCCACAATCATCGTATTGATTTGTTTGTAAAATATTTTGTCTCAGCTCTGTTCCGTTCTTGAGGCGACCAATTCTTCATTAGTGGACCGTGATCGGATTATTAGCTCGGTGTCCAGGTGAGTGGATGACAACTTCAGACACATAGGCTGTGTCTCTTCGACTTACATGTTTTTGTTGTGCTATCACCATAGCGTGTAAATTGGAATAATTAAGGGATTGAAAATCCTAAAATTTGTCTATGTGAGGACTTGGTTGAATTAAATCTGTTTCTGGAATATTTTGGAAAAATTGTGATGAATGACAAAGTACATTTTTGAAAAGTTATTAATATTTTGGAAATATTAATAACGCTCTGTTTTTGAAAAATTATATGCTCTTGAAAGGTTAATTTATTTATGAAAATATAATATAAATTGATTATATTATATTTTTTCGGTATATTTTGGAAATAAATTCTGATCTGTTTGCTTTGTTTATGTACCCTATTTTGGGGATTTTGATAAGTTTTCTGTAAAGGGTATTTGTCAGAATTTTCATATATCTTTTCGAAATAAAGATTCTGTTTCTATATATATATATATATATATGAATTATGGGAATTGTTTTGGAAAATTATTGACTTTTTTTTAGATTTCGATATAAAAGTTATATCTTATATATCCCTATTTGGTTTTGATATGCTCGGTCACCTGACCGATTGGTTTTAGATTTACTTATATTTTGTATATGTTTTGGAGATGAGACACCTATGCTATGAGATACGTAGCCTTTGGTATACCAATGCATATTATAACCCAGCTACCAGGGTTGTTGGTAGCCATGTTACCCTGATCAGCCACATGATCTGTTATCGGATAGAGGCAGAGTCCTCATCACTATTGTTGCCAGTCCACACCCCTCGTGATTATTGGCGGAGTCCATATCACGCTAGTTTCTGGTCCGTTATCCGTGATATTATGTTTTTGGAAATAATAATAATAATATTATTATTATTATGCCTACGTGGCGAACATTTGATTCTAAAATTTCTAGCAAGGCTAGAAAGATTTTAGAACTCTAATATGAGATTTTTGATAAAAGTTAAAAAGAGTTTTTTACTTTTGTTTTTGAAATTCGAGTAAAGCTAAAGAGCTTTTGAGGTATTTTTTCTATTCTTGGAATCTCTAGTAAACTAAAAGGTTTTACAAAAAGACTTCACTTCGTTTTCTACATACACTTGTTGAATAAAGTTTGAAGAAAATCTTAAAAGATTTTGGTTTAGTTCCTGAACGTCTTCGTGCATGCTGTTTGGTTGGTTGCGAACGTTTTCAAAAGGTATCTTTGAACCTACTACGTAGGTAGTGTGTGTGTGTGTATATATATATATATTTGAATATATCTGCTTGTGGTATTTTTGAACTATTTTCAAAATAGTCTTTGTGAGGCACGTATTAGTCGTTCTGGAGTGTTGTCCCTCATTGGGTTTGACCCCCTTTCTTTGTTTTCTCTTTGTTTATTTCTGTTCCTATTACAATTTGACTTTTCGCTCAGTGATCGGGCTCGTTGTATGGTTATTAGATGCTCCACACCGGGTGTCTGTGGGTTTAGTTATTGTTTTTGTTATTGTTTCTGTCATTTCAAATTTTTTTAATTTGAAATATTTTCCGCACTTAATATTGTATAAGTTTTGTTGTAATAAATAAGGTTTAAACCTTTATTTGCTTTTAAACATTTATTTGAATAAATGAATGGTAGAGTTTCTGAATCTCGGAGGCTTGTGCGAGATGGGCCGGGCTCCCAAAGACGATTCACCTCGTACGCCGATCATAGTCCCGGAAATGGGTCGTGACAAATGTGGTATTAGAGAATGGTTTCGTGAATTTGGGTAGTTATGTACTTTGATACTAAAGGTGGTATCAGAGCGTTAGGTTCTATATTGTCTGGGTTGGTTGTGGCACTTAGATATTTTTGATTGAGTCAGTTCGATTTGCCTCTATATGCCTTTCTGACTTTGTTTCAGCATTCTGATATATGTTTTGGTACTGTGGCAATAGTTTTTAGTTTGACATATGCATGTACGCTGTAATATCCCTCATGTTTTGATCAATTCTCTGTAGCGTTTCGATCAAGTCGGGCAACTCTTTAATGGGACGTCATTCAATTTTGAATGACCTCAGTTATGATTTGATTCTCAAATGTTCAAGATGATGTTCGGGTATTTGAAAGATGTTATTTTTGTATGGTTGGGTGTTGTAGAACCTTGAGAATAATGAGTTACTTAAGTGCACACTTCGTGCAATGTTAGTGGTTTGGTGAGTGGATAACTCGAATAAGTGAAAGATGCAACTCGAGTTGTGTGACCCTTATACAATACAACTCGAGTTAGCCAATCTTCTAACTCAAGTTATATAAGGTCCATCTAACTCGAGTTAACCTTTGCGTAACTCAAGTTATATGAACAAAAGTGGGACGATGCGTTTCGGTGTTCTTCATCTTTAAAGACCCAACTAACCCGAAATCAGTCATTTACTCCACTTCATAGCTTCCAGATGCTTCCAAACTCTCTCAAGTTGTTCCTCAACACTTCCTACAAATTTTTGGAGGTAAGATTGAGTTCCTAATCCTCTCTTTCCTCATATTTTTGCAAGATCGTAGATGTTAGAGTGTTAGAATAAATGGGTTTGAATTAATTCGGTTGGGGCCATTTTTGGGTGATTCGGAGTTATTCTATTGGAGTTGGGTATAGACTAATGTTTAGGAAGTTGATTAAAGTCAATGCATGTGTTTAGAAGTGATTTTTATCGATTACAGTGAGTGATTCGTCGATTTGGGACAATCTGGGTAAGCGGCTTACTCGAGTTATATTTTGGTTAACTCGAGTAAGATAGGCCCCGATTTACTCGATTATCGTATGAGTAACTTGAGTAAACCAGACCACGTATAACTCGAGTTAGCCTCTGACTTACTCGAGTAAACCGTGGTTCTGAGGAACCAAAATGTGAGTTTTCGTATTTGGCAATTTCAGAGAGTTTGAGAGCTCTTTTGAGGAATCTGACTACTTAGAATAATCGTCTGTATACTCCGGGACATGAGTGACCAGTTTGTAATTTTTACGAGGATCGGGGACTAAAATGTAATTTTACGAAAGTCGGGGACCAATTCGTAATTTTACATAGATTTAGATTTTTGGGCGGTGAGTGCTAGATCTTCGATGAAAATAGAATTTTTGACGTCGTTGGCGTTTCAGTCTGCATTTGCATTTCCTGCATATTCTATCTTGCCACAATCACCATGTTTGATCCATTGTAAATATTTGTTTCAGCTCAGTTGATTTTCGAGGTGACCAACCATCGACCGGTGGTCAACGATTCGGAGTTTGGAGCCTCGACATCCAGGTGAGTAGATTGCAGCTTCAGACACATAGGCCGTGTCTCTTTGAATTATATGTTTTTGTTGTGCTATCACCATAGCATGTAAACCAGAATAATTAAAGGATTGGAAATCCAAAAATCTGGTCTATGTGATGACTTGATTGTCATTGAATTGTTTTTGGAAAATTGTTTGGATTTTGGAAAGGAGTATTGATACTCTGTCTTTGAAAGATTTTGTGCTTTGGAAAAAGATGATTTGTTTTTGAAATATAATATAAATTGATTATATTATATTCTTTTGGGTTATTTTGGAAACAAGTTCTGAAATTCGTTTTTTGATAAAACGAC
>CAODLS010466414.1:0-10553 GCA_948243855.1 Flueggea neowawraea | reverse complement strand
TAAGAAATAAAGTTCGACAACGTGATGTAAATTACATCATTGGGTTTTAAAATCTCAAGAGATTGATCCAACTGATTGTTTTCTCTTTCTCTGAAAAGGATGCATCGACTTGGGTAATGTATGCTTGATTTTTTAAAATATCAAGAGATCAATCCAAGCAATTGTAATATGTTTCTATGAAAGCTATACATTGATAAGACTTGGAGAGATTCAACTTTTATCTCATCCACCTCAAGCGTGTGCGGATGTTCCTGATCTTGACTTGAGTTGTAGCAAGATTCCTATTTCTAGTGAGAGTAAAAAATCTTGATCCTAGTGGGAGTTCCCATAGGGAGCTTGAACCCACTTGGAATATCGATATTCCTGCTTTCTAGTGGGAGTAGGAAACTTGAGCCCAGTGGAAGCTTTATTTTGAAAATGCGTAGAACTAAAAGGGATAAAGTCTCATGATGACATTTCTTCGATAAATGAATCGATCATGATTCTTTTTGGTAAAGTCTTACGACGACATTTTTTCGATAAATGGCTTGATCGTGATCCTTTTAGTAACACCACAATTCAAGGAAAAACCTGCGAATATGTTACAGGTTCACTCATCCCGGTGAAATTTATATGGATTAAGACAATGGAAGTGCAAATGACATTTAAGAGATTGAACCATGATCAAGAAGTGGTTAATCTATCCAAAAGGTGAATACTCATTGGAGATAAGTGGATACTTAAGCGATAGATCGAGAAAGACATCGATAATCGCTAAGAAAATTTAGTCAACGAGATTGGAAAGTCCAAGTTGTTGAAAGATTTACCTATACCAAATAGACTTTGGCATTTAAGCTAGTCTATATCTCGACCTATCAACAGATGTAGAGACTCATTTTCTCAATAGAGAATCTGGAGTAGAAACCTATAAAGTTTAACCTAATGGTTTCATCGTCCAATTATCAATAGAGAATTTGGAAATGAAATCTATAGGATTTGAACCAATGGTTTCATTTTTCAAGCTATGACCTTAGACATTCTTTGAGAGAATGACACATTCATATTTATTGTGATAATACCATATTTTTCAAGGTAAATCTTGTCATTTTAACTTTGTGTGAATATCATACTTGCAGCTAGAAATGGTCTAGCATACTTGAATAACACCAAAGATTGATCAAGTCTAACTTTGAGATTGCTAATATGGGTTGACCTTGGAGTCGAGCTCCAAGAGATCGTTCCAGTGGATTGTTGTTCCTCTTCAAATGAGATGGATCAACAAAATACTTGAATGATTTAAGTTGCAGAAATGCATAACCTATATATATCCTGTGACTAAAACCAAGTCTCTTAGTTAATGCGTGTGTCCATGGACTATGTGAAAGGAAGAATGTTTGAGTAATATTCTTCACACAAATGTCATGTGAATATCTTTTGTAATTTTGAGTACATATGTTGATTACAAGATCATGTCTTGTAATAAATACCTAGGTGTGTGCAATGCTTAGAGTTTACTATGCAGTCAAGTTAGCTAGCAAATATTAATCCAACACATAATGAAGAGTGTTGGGAAGCAGTGAGCGAGATACTTGGATGCTTTAGAGGCACTGCAACATACTGTATTATCACAAAGATTTGTGGTAAAATAAAACACAGTTGCTAGTTGGATAAGTGATGTGGATGAGAGGGACGTCCATATCTGGCTTTGTGTTTCTGCTTGGCAGAACTGCAGTACAATATGATGGTTAACTACAAAGTGGAGTGATCCACTTATCATTAACCGTCTAAAGTATTAACAACAGTCTTTAGTGACAATTAACCTCGATGGCTTAGGAATCGAGAAGATCTAATATAATTCTAAGCAAATCGAGAACAAATATCATGTTGTGAAAGACTTGTTTGCACAGGAACAAGTAAATTTGAGTATAAGTTTCACAAGGAGAAGTAAACTTGGAATCCATGCGAGACGTGATTGTAAGATCCGTTAATAAAATTTTATAAGGAATAAATTCCTTAAGATTCACATGTCATATAAAATGTGTAATACTTTAAAAACATGATCTTTAATAAGATCATTGTGAGCAATACATGAGCATAAATGTTGAGAGTTGACATTTATTATAAATTTGAGTGTGAAAGCATGTTGGACGGAGAAGTAACCCACTCACACGGGTGTTTACCTTAGTTTTCCCAGTTCATTGGGGGAAGAACTAATATGAGACTGATTTTGAACATGGAAAGAGATCAACAGTGTGTTCATAATTAAGACTTCGTCTTGCATTTTATAGTGATGAGTTCATTGTAAAAAAGGGCAAGAAAAATTCGTACAAAAAGAGACGTACGCCATAGGATAAATTCCTATGTCGATCATTAAATTGATCAGATGCTAAAATTAAGAGATTTTAGCATATTATTTTTTAAAGTCAGAAGTAATCCTGTTAAGTGTGGATTAAGGTTAGATGGCAAAATTCATCGTAACTAAAACTTCTGTGTGGTTTTGACAATATTGTATAAACATACACTTCTCTAAGGGAATGAAAGAACACCACAACACATGATCATACCATATGTGCTATATACACAACCATATGGATGGAAAATATTGAAAAACAATCTCACTTTTTCTAGTGTGAGACCCTACCATAAACATATGGTTATTGGTACTACCTACCATTTGAACCCTTAACACATTCAAAACGTGTAGTTAATTTTGACTACTTTAGCTTGCCGTTAATGGTCATGATTGATTCAACCAAGCGTGTCAAGATGGGCAAGTAAACTTGGCTATATGGATGGTCTGGTGTAAGAGGGGAAGTTTGTTTCTAGACGCATTCGCACTAGTCTCAAAATTTTGCTAAAATTGATTCTCATGTAGTATGTTACATGATGTGTGAACTTTGAGTAAAGCTTTCGTGAGATCGAGAAGTTCGAAAGTAGCGATTGTGTGGATACAAATTTGGGGAAATGCATATGTTCCAGTAGTTTGTGTTGTTGTTGCATACATTTTGGCAAAATGGAGATGTTTTGCAAAGAGACGCTTTCTGGTAGGATTGGGTTTTGAGCTGTTATACAACCATAACAGGTGTATAGCAAATACGCTCTCATCATATGCTGGTTGTGCGGTCTATTTGCGTGTATAACGAAAGGATCGAACATGGTTATGCAAGTGATAACCATGTTACATGATAATGTATAACACGAGGTCATTATCATGATTGGTATTAGTTTCATCGTGATCCATGACGAGTTATGGTTCCGTCATGTGCGAGTGGGAGATGTAGAAAAAAGCGGTCTGCCCATGACTGGTGAACTGAACTCGGTCAGTCAATGTATGAACCGGAACGATAGACCGAAACCAATTGACGAGCCAAATTGAGATGGGGCCATTAGGTCTATGGGCCAAGCCTATTAGGCCAGACCCATTAATCACTTATATAAAGTGATAATTAATGAAATAATATTCATTCTTTCATTTTTGGAGGCCACCAAAGTGAGAGAGAGGGAAAGGAAGAAGAGATGGGTTCCTTCTTCCTCCATGCCACATCTCTCGCTCCACTCGTTCTTTGTTCGTCGATAGTCTCTATTCGCATGACATCTAGACTGCGAAACAGACGAGCACTCCCGTCGACAACCCAACAGTGATTTGCTTGCAAGACCAACATCAAACTCGACCCTGGCTATGTTGTCCGCTGCTGGTCTGGTTGGCTTTCCGCTGGAAACGAAATAGGTAACTCGAACCTACTAAATATATTGTTTATCTGTTAAACTGTAATCGTTTCCTTCACATTCATTTTGTACATAGCAATAAGATTTAAATTTTAAAATTGGTTGCCCATTTTTTTGACAAAATTACAAAAATAATCTTGAATGTCTTGTCACTATAGCAGTGTTAACCTCAACATTAACCTCTCACCGGTGCGGAAGTTGTTAAGTATTTAAAGTTAAGCGTTTATGTAATGGGCTAGTTAAAAGTTTGTACAATTCTTCTCCCATTATATGTATATTTTAAGCAAGGCTAGATTTAATTTTAAAATAGTTATAGATTGCACCTTAACTCAATAGTTTAGAGCGGTGTCACTCGGATTAATATGATGATAATAATTAATAAATTATATAAAAGAAAATTTTACAATATGATCAATTTTAAGTGACCAAACCAATTTTGTTTGATTGGTTTGGATGGTCGGTTTAGTCAAATTAGTTTAAAGATCAAATTATTGTGTGCACCGAATTTATACACCGTTTTGTTAATGGCTAAAATTTAATACATAAATCTAAGGGATGTGATTGTTTGTTCTAACTAACTCAATCCATCTAATTGGTAGAGGGATTATATTAACTCCCTTAACTCGAGGTATAAACATTACTCGAAGCTAAGTATCGACAAGGATTCATGTGTTGGGAGTGTGTTTTTGGAGGTTGTACGGAGTTTAAAATTCCAACGGCTAAAAATTTGATCATCTGTGCAAGAAAAATTCAACATGGAAACAATATTATTTGTGGTTGGAATATAAAGGTTCTTTTTTTGGTAAATCAAGTTATATTTCATTAAAAGAATAAGGTATAAAATTAGCCCCTACCACCCAGAAACAATCTGAACACATGTACAACACAGTCACTATAGTTCATAACCTCTATCCTAAGAACCAAAAAACAAAACAACAAGGCAAACCATTAACTACACAAAGCAGAAATACACCCTGCAATCTTCAAATTCATATTTTCCCAAACTCTTTGGCGAACCCTATCAGTTGAGGCTGTCACACTCTAAAATATCACCTCGTTGCATTCCCACCACAACCAATAGACAGTAGCAGTGAATAGAAACCGTCGTGTTTTACTCATCAGTGATTTGCCCCTAGATTTACAGGAAAACCCACTGATTTCCCTTCTCCATGGCAAGACATGTCGTCTAATCTTGCAATAAGAAAGTAATTCTATCCAAATACCAGCTGTGAATGAGCATTGAAAAAACAAGTGATCAATAGTCTCAAGAAAAACTTGACAGAATACACTCTTATCATCCTCAATAAGCCCTCAAGTAAACAACCTGACTTTGACAGCAAGCTTGTTGTGTAATGCAAGCCAGAGAATAAAGCTGAAACGAGGAAAATGTGAAGGTCCCCAAACAAGTGAATACCAAGAAACAGTCTTATATTTAGGCCTCAGCATTTGCCAGGCACTATTAATGGTGTAAGTACTAGATGAAGTATGTCTCCACACAATATTATCAGCACTGGTTGCAACATGATTTACATTCGAAATCAAATGACATGCAAAAACAGTGTCATCATTTAATGGGTTAGGAAATTGCCAACAGTTATGTTTTCAAACATCTGCAATCTTAACATGCAGAAGGATATCAGAGTCAAAAACATTAAGAGAAGAAAACGTTGATTTGATAAATAAACCATGGAACCAAAGATCATGCCAAAAAGAGAACAGTGCACCATTCCCAATAGTATAAACAAAATCATTCCCAAGAGTATGAAGGCTTTAAAATCAAATCATTGAGTACTTTTGTTGTTTGATGTAACGCCCTTGTTGGATCGCAATCAAATTAGTACTAGCTGTTTGTTGAAGACTTGAGGTTTCATAGTCAACGTAAAACAACCTTTCAGTCGGGTAGTTAATTGCATCTGTGGTTGATTTTTTTCTTCTTTTTAATGATAACGTGGAGGATGAACTCATGCTCATGACGTCTAAATTTATACGTCATACCGACTTCAACTATATGAAATTGTCGACGAATTGTTTGGACACCACATATATTTCTATTTTCTTGTACAACTAATGGATACGAGCGTCAATTCTAATATTAAAAAATTATAGATTCAAATTTTACTAGAAATAATTAAAATAACTTACTAAAAAAATATTTTTTTGTTTTGCTGTTTATTTGTTCTGATCTAAATATACGCTTTTAGTCTTAGAATTTTGCATACTCAGTTAATTATCTTCATTGTTGATCACCTAATCTAGAGATTATTAAAAATAAAAAATGAACAATTTTCTTCAAACATCTTTCACTTTTTTTTTGTCCCTCATGAGATGTTTTAGGTGGACTTTAACCATGGGATATACCTTTAATAACATAATTTTGTAATTATATCGATATAATTATGATTTAAAAAAAATCCTGTTTCTACTGTGACTTGTCAATTTGAGATGTAATCAACCAAACAAGTTTATGTTTGAGAAGCAATCTAACATTGAGTTTATGTGAGATTTGAATAATATTATCTGATAGTTTTATTATTAAATTTATATTTACCTTATCAATACATTTGAAGGCACTTTATCAGATGTGTGCATATTTCAAAATTTTACCAACTAGATGAGCTCTGAAATACATCATCCATTATTGTACAACACAACCCTCGTACTATCCCATAATTTAATATGTGTTTAGCATGTTGAGCTTTTCGTGGAGTTTCATGAATTGACCTTTTAGGAATCCAAAGAGGTATAATTACTTGCATTACCACCAAACCTCATACTATCCCATAATTTTTTTGTCAACAAAAAAACGCGTTGAGACTATCAATTATGGTTACATTTTTACTAAACATAATCATACAGATAATTACTTTTTACGGTAGAATGTTCACTTGTTGGTTACATTTAATATGTGTTTTGGGATCAAATCGAATCTTAACAGTTTTTTTATGTACTATGTACAAGGAAAGTGAGGTTGAAATTGTTTTGTGTACTATATATGAACAGAGTGAGGTTGGAAGTCAGAAAAAGAAAAAACAATGGTGAGGTTGCACCAACTTTAGAGTAATTTACTTTTTCAATTGAACAATTCTAAATAGTATTTGTAGGTTAGGTTTCTAGTTTATTATTATGCGGAATTCAGGAACGGTCCGAACGGAAGGTGTTCAACAGAACTTATACCTTGTAAAAAATGGGTAATAAGCTATAAATGTAAAAAATTGAATTGAAAAAGAAATTAGTCAAGGCTTTTGTATAAATTAATTTTGTTCACGTTTGTTGTACGTAATATATATTTCAATCAAATTTTTAAATAATTATGTTTAATATAAGATTTTATTATATTAACAATAAACACAAAGATGACATATATAAATATTTTACACTTATAAAACATATAAATAAAAAAATAAAATATTGATTATAAATTCTTTGTTCCAAATTCAAATTCAATCTAGCTTTCAAAATTTTCTCTTTGGTCATGAGTTTTAGTTTACGTAATAATTTGCAATTTTTAGGTTCAATCCGATATTAAACTAAAAATAAAACGGAATAAAGTTATTAACTTTAGTACTCCAAACCATTGGAGGAAAATGTGGCTTAGTATATTTGTTCTAATATTTTTTTGAAGTTATTAGTATATTCGGTTGGTAATGATTTGATTAAATTATTTAATTTGAAATGTTACAGATTACACACAGCAACAAAAGTCAGAATGAGATAAATATTTAGTATTATCCAAAAATAATTAGTCATTTAATCAAGTTAATTATTTTGAAATGCAATGGATAATATCAAAATAATGCTTCAAATATTAAAAAAAGCCAATGTGTTATTTGTATAGCCACGGGTTGGCAACTATTTTATCTACAAATATTAGTTGGACATTTAATGTTTGAAAGTCTCACATCTGATCACCAGTAAAATTCATGTGTTATCAACTCTTAATATAAATTTAATTAAAAAATCAAAATAAATGAAAGTGGTGAATTCAAATAGAAAACAGGGGTATATGTGTCTTAAAAAGTGTTATCCCACATCCTTATTTTTATAAGTGTTATGATTATGATATGATATAATTAGAGTTTTGAATTAATACGAGATTAAAATCTTGATTAAAACTTCCGGGTAAAATTCAGATATCATCGATTTAATTAGTCAATCCATCATCTTTACAACAGGGGTTTTACAAAATTACAAAAAGAGTAAAAAAAATAATAGCAAAAATATAGAAATTTTGAGAAATTATTTTTACTATTATTTCCAAGTTTTATCGTATGCCATGTACTTTCCTTTTTGCAACGGAAAAAAAAATGATACGATTTGACAGGAGAGCTTTGTAGTTTGCCCAAACAATTAGATACTCAGAGTGATTAGTTTTAGTAGATCAATGAAGTAGTATATAATAGATGTATATTATAAATCGATATATTGAGTGGTAAATAAATAGAGAAAAAACACGTCTTTTTAAAATAAACAGTTTTTAAGGAGTGATGCATCAACGATTCTTCCTCCTAAGAAGTGCTTTTGAGGGGTTTCAGAAAATTCAAAAACTAAATTAAATAAACGACAATGAAAGGTTAAGTATTGCATTCAAACAATTTTGAAGTCAAAGCAAAGAATAAATGGTAAATGCTAAAATCGGCATTGCAGGTTGCAGCCATAGATGGAAACATGAAGGACTTTCCACTTCAGCTTGTGGGCTTCAACAAACTAGGCTTCTTTTTTCTTGATATCAAATTATAATGTTCTAGCATATTGGACTTTGTTATGTGCCATGCGTCCCTAATTCCTTGGGCCTTTGTGGGTCTTCTCTCTTTAATTTTTATTAAATTTTCACAAGAAAGACAATAAGAAAAAAAATTAAGTTAAATAATTTCTAATTCCTATCATTTATAAAGTGTCTAGATTGTATGTTCATTCATTGATTTGCATTCTTAACTAATTTCACTTTGAGAGGCATACAAATTAGTACAAAAAGACTTGAACTAAATAAATTTGTGCAATTTTTTTAAACCTAAAAGTATTTATCATCTGTAGTCCAAATAAACGATGCTAATTTTGAAGAATAAAGGGACAAAAAAAGGTTTTGATATTCTACCAAGAATAAATATGCTAATTTTTCAACATATAAACAGTGATTGGATAAACTTGGCTATTCATAAAGTTATCCTTAGGGGTATAAATGAGCCAAATTGCTCAGGAGAAATTTGGCATTTGGTTTTATAAATATTCTTTCGTGTTTGATTCAATACATAAATGAACCAAACTTGAACAATTTTTAAAACTCGATATATAAAGAGTCAAGTTTAAATAATCTAAAATTTGGCTCGAAAACTTGTAAATAAGTTCTATAATAGGCTTGTGAGCAGACTCGATATTAAACTTGTAAACAAATTCAATAATAGGGTTATACACACTACTTTAATTTCGAGATCAAAAAGAAAAGTACTCTAATCGAGCATGTACAGAATTTGTTTTATTGAATAGGTTGTCAACTTGAAATTTACTTATTAAATATCTTTTTTTACAAAAAACGGTGGTCTTGATCTTTTATCAAGTAGCTGGCCAACATTGTAATTATTCAACCAATAATCGTTGGTACTTATTAAAACAAAATTCTTACTACTCTATAAACAAAATATATAAATAAGTTTTAGACAAACTTAAATTAAATTTGAAATAAGTTAAGTTCAAGTGAAAAATCTAATATATCTATAACAAAATGAGTTCAAACTAGTCAAATGTTAAATGAACCAAATTTGAATATAAAATATAACTTTAAGTCAAGTTCGAACTTAAACTCAAAAATTTCTTAACAAACCAAATCGAAACACTCCAAAATTCCGCTGCTCGGTTGGATTACACCGATAGCTACGATTTATCAAATTAATATGACACGGATTTGTATCAATCATTTGTTTTAAGAGCGAAATCTGATTATTATTCAAGTATACTGTGCAGTCATATGAACACGAACTGATGTCGTCAAGTATACAGGCCGGCATGGAGCGACTCACTCTAACATTGCCTCGTAATATTTGTGGAAAAAGTAAGCAACGTCAGAGGAAAACTTAACTTTTAACAACAATGAAATTTCTAGGGTGATCGACACTCTGATCACCATATATATTTTGAACAAATTAACATCAAACAACAATAGCACATAATTTTATCTGACTAATTAATGTAGCTTCAAGGAGTCAATTGGAAACAAAAAAAAAGTGTATTTCACGGAGACAACAAAACAAAAGAGTGTACTCTAGTCATAATTATCCAATTTTGTTGTCCTTTACAAAGGCCTATCTCCTTGTAGCCTTCCTTTTTTAACATTTCTCATGAGTCATGATGTACATATGTGTACTATACAGATGTCCATGAAAATATATATAATCTTCGAAGAGATAAGCTCAAGATTAAACCCCATAAAGCTAGTAAAGTCACAGATAACCCTAACAAATATCTAAGAAAAATTACAAAAAAAAAAATAAATGAAATATAACTTAATTAATAAACCTAAAGTGGAAACGCGCCTTTTTGTAATATTAATCTCAGTGACTAATTATGATTATATTAGGATATAAATTACAAAGTTGTGAGGTCAAATGGAATGAAGTTTGTGTCTATTCGGAAGTTGCTTTCAACCAAAGATGTAAGAAACGATGTTTTTGTTTTGTGATACAGGTGGAGCTCATTGTTTTAGTCCGATGGGTGAGATTTTGCTTTTTAAAGTGCATTATATATATGGTTGCTTCTATCAACCAGACATGGACAGTTTTGTTTGTAAGTTTTTTACATGAAGCAAGTGGGCATTACTTGAACGTAGAAGTGTTGATAGATTTATGTGCACCAACATG
>CAODLS010466399.1:0-18431 GCA_948243855.1 Flueggea neowawraea | reverse complement strand
GCTGATGCTTTGAGTAGGAAGTCAGTGGGTAGCTTAGCTCATATCTGTGGAAAGACGTTCTGCAGTATCAGAATGGCAGTGTCTGATGGAGTTTGGACTTGAGTTACAGTTTGATGATTCAGGTGCTTTGCTTGGCCATGTCGAAGCGAGACCTATTTTTCTAGATCGAATCTGAGAAGCTCAGAAAGAGAATTCTGAGATGCAGAATTTGATCGATAAAGTGAGATCATCTGGTGTACCGGGGTTTAGTGTGGATGATTCTGGAGTCCTTTGGTTTGGACTGAGATTGTGCATACCATCTTCTAATGAGTTGCACGAGGAGATTATGACCGAGGGTCACAACTCCACATATTCTATTCACCCAGGGTACATTAAGATGTATCGAGATCTTCGAGAGTCCTATTGGTGGCCAGGGATGAAGAAGGATATAGCTGAGTTCGTTAGCTGAAAGTTCGAGCATCAGCGTCCCTCTGGGTTGATGCAGTAGTTACCACTTCTAGAGTGGAAACGGAATCGCATCACCATGAATTTTGTACTTAGGCTACCGATGACATCTTCGGCGTACGATTCTATTTGGGTCATTGTTGATCAATTGACCAAGTCAGTACATTTTCTTCTTGTTAAGACGACCTATGGAACGGTACGCTTAGCGAAGATATATGTTGACAGGATTGTATGTCTACATTGTGTGCCAGTTTCTATCGTGTCTGATAGAGGACCTCAGTTCACTTCACAGTTTTGGCGTAAGCTGCAAGAAGAGTTAGGTACTCGATTGGATTTCAATATCGCTTTTCACCCGCAGACTGATGATCAGTCTGAGCGCACGATTCAGACCTTAAATGATATTTTAAGAGCGTGTGCTGTGGATTTTGCAGGGAGTTGGGATTCTCATTTACCTCTAGTTGAGTTTGCATACAACAACTCATGCCATTCGAGTATCAGGATGGCACCATATGAGGCGTTGTATGGCCGAAAGTGTAGATCTCCATTGTGTTGGGCTGAAGCCAATGAGAGGGAGCCATTAGGGCCAGATCTTATCTTGGAGACTACTGAGAAATTCAAGTTGATCCAGCAGAGGATCCAGATTGCTCATAGTCGTCAGAAGCGTTACGCTGATCCAAAGCGTAAACATTTGGAGTTTGCAGTTGGTGGCCATGTATTTCTCAAAGTATCGCTGATTAAGGGCGTTATGAGATTTGGAAAGAAGGGCAAGTTGACCCCGAGATACATTGGTCCATTTGAGGTCATCGATCGAGTTGGGGCCGTGGCTTATGAGTTGGTACTTCCACCCCAGCTTGCTTCTGTTCATCCAATATTTCATGTATCGCTTCTGCGAAAGTATGTCTCTGATTCATCGCATATTTTGGCACCACAGTTAGTCGAGGTTAGACCCAACTTGTCTTATGATGAGACTCCAGTCCGGATTGTTAACCGGCAGTCAAGAGACTCTAAAACAAAGAGATTGTTTCGGTGAAGGTGATTTGGAGGCACCATTCCATAGAGGAGGCTACTTGGGAGGCCGAGGACGAGATGCGACGTAGATATCCCCACCTGTTTGGCTCTACAGATTCGTATGTTAGTATGTTTCTGTCTCTATCTCTATTCATGCATTAATTCATTATTGTTCTGCATACTCTGACCATTTTGCATATTAGGATCGAGTGAGTTAGATACTCGATTATATGACTATGGAATCCTAAGGCTGGAATTACTTCGGGGTTTTTGGACTCGGTGTCTGATGAGAGGATTACCGAGTTTGTTTTCTTTTAGAGGCCTAAATTTGTATGTCTAGAGTAGTAGTATACTCTGATACCAAAAGTGGTATTAGTGCAGTTAGCTCTGACTTAGTGCTTGAAAATTCGGGGACGGATTTCTTTTGAGGGGGAGTATGTAATATCCCATTCGTTTTGACCGGAATTTGATGGTATTCCATCAAGACTTCAGGGAAATTCGGGGTTTCGAGGTGTTAAACTTCGATTGAGAATGTTTGGAGGTGGTTTGTGTGTGCAAAGCACACAGCAGGTCATATGTGTCCGTTGAGGAGCGTTCTACGTGCATAGATTGAGGTCAGGGGGTCGTCTACGTGCGTAGGTGATTGTAATACGTGTGTAGATGGATGTCTGATCCAGACCGTGAATGTGCTTACGCACGTCTGTATACGTTGGAGACGTTCGCGCACGTTGTACGTCATTTGGACTTGGAGCAGTGGTAAGCATGGTGATCTACGTGCATAGCACTAGGTGGTGTACACGTTGATCGTTGATCCATGAGGGAAAGGTCGCCAGATCTGCCGTCTACGCGCATAGGAGCTTCGTCTATGCACGTAGTACTCGGTCAACGTGCGTAGAGGAAGGTTCAACGCACGTAGATGGGCCTTTTCCGCTGGCTTTAAATGAAATGCCACATTTCAGTTCTGAGTGTCTATAAATACACCCACCTACGGCTCTCTTCTGTCATAACTCATCTCAACCACCGAAATCACTCTCTCAACTACTCCTCTGCATTTGCAATCACTCCTCAGCACTTCCATTGCGATTCTAAAGGTAAGAATCATCCTTTGATCTCTTTTTTTCATCATCTCACCTCATATTTGTTCATCTAGGGTTTTGAACGGATTTTGGGGTTTTGTTCAGATCTTCTTTTTCTGTTGTAAAGGAAGTTAAATATGGGTAGATTAAGCTTGGTTAAGGTTGTAACCACAGGATTCTAGCTTCGGTTTTCAAGGATTTCGTGTTTGAACAAAATGGGTTTGATTCGAGCTAGGGTTCTGGATTTTGGTAGATTTCTCATCAGATCCGGAGTTGTATATGATGTATTATGATAGTTAGGTGTTATAAATACATAGATCTGACGATGAGTGTCAAGATTTGACAATTTGTGTCGAGTGGGTCAAGAAATCCGAATTTGGGGATTTGGATTCTTGATGATTTTGAAGTTGTTCGTAGGATCTGAGGCTAGATCCTTGCTTGAGAGGCTGATTGCAGCCAATATAAGTGTTTGATCGATCGAGTATAGATCGAAATGAGAGTTTAGGTATTTTGGCATAAGTTCTCGATGTCATCAAGAGTTGGTCAGCATTTGCATAGCATGCATCAGTATCTCTACAGTACCATATTGATATTTGCTATGTCTGTATATGTACAGATCAGTGTGCCTGCTAGCAGGAGCAGCCACCCGCGAGCGATACTTGACTGGATCCATGACTTTGGATACCAAGTGAGCGAAATAGCAGCTTCAGACACATAGGCTGTGTCTTCAAAATTAAGTATGCTATTTTTGATATGTCTGGGTACGACATAAATTGACTAATAAGTATTGAGTTAATTAATAATCTGGATATGTGATTATTATTAACTAACGTTTTGATATGGAAAATCTAAAGTATATATGGGTATATATATACAAGAACATTTTGTAAATGATGGTATAAAGAAAAAGATGATGTATGATTGTATGTGAAATACTATGTATATAACACTTTGACATGGGGATACCTATGCTACGGAGTCGAAGTAGCCTTTGGTATACCAATACTTTGTCATGGCCCTAGTAACCAGGGATTGGGGTGACTGTGTATCTAGGCCAGATATACACGTTGATTGAGCAATCAGGTGGCAGAGCCCACACTGCTATATGGATATGGAAATATTTCATGGTCCCGTATTATGAATGCACAAGTATATGTATATATTGTCTGAATGCATGTGAATGTTCTGGATGCGAACATTTTGGTAAAACGAATTTCGGACAATATACTATGTATATAGTGTGTATACTATATGGTATATATATACGTGTGCGATATTTTGAAAGGTGGCTTTCAAACCAGTCTTTGTAATGCACGTATGAGGCAGTCTGACGTGTTGTTTCCCCACTAGGGAATCTTACCCATATTTCTTATGTTGTCCATGTTATACCTTTGTTCGCAGATGACATCTTTTGGACGCACAACATCTGACCCATACCTCAACCTAGTGAGGCGCTTTTGGCTATTGTGAGTGCCCTCGTTCGGAACTCTACTTTACTATGTCATAGAGCTCACATCAGATTACTGTTGGGATACTGAGCTTCACTTTTGTATTTTGGGGTTTACTCTGGTGATTTTATATTTTCACTGATATTTTTATATACTGTATATGTATATATATATTTATTGGTATATATATATATATATGGTTTTATTTCATTTATAAACGTTTTTATAAATGTTTTAAATAAATATTTTGATAAATCGGGTAGTATGTCTGATCACAGAGGCTTGTGAGTGATGTATTGGGCTTCTACAGACGGTCTGCCTTGTACGCCGGTCACATACCCGACTATGGGTCGTCACAACTATATTCACATACTTGTTTAGTCTATGAGTGGAGTTATTTTAAAATTTCGTAAAAAACAAAAGTATACAGTTTTTTTTCTTTAATTATATTAAATTCCTATTACGGTATTAGAGCAAGATGTGAACAGATAGGCAACTACGATCACTGTGAATAGAATTAATGATCACAAAAACATGTTCAAATCTGGAAAAAGAAGAAGAAAGAAATTAGGGAAGAAACTAAAGTGAAGCAGGCAGCCACTCTGAATAGATGGGCAATAGATATTATACATACAGATAGAGAAGAAAGTTGTCTTTAATTTCCGACATTGAACATGATATTCCTCCATCGCAAATGTTTTTGTTGGGCCCCAAACTCACACATAGTGTATCTTAGAAATCTAGATTATGTTCTTTTTTTCCACTGTGGCTATGCTTTTAGCAATTATAATGGCACATCAAAGAAGATAAAGATCTTAGTGTAAATGGTTCAACATTGTCCCTACTTATAAGGTATGTTCATGTCAATCCTCAAATCAATTTGAATATACGTTTTAACGAAGTTGTGGTGAGTGGGGGATTTGAGTCAATTAGTTTAGTGGTTGGAGGAGGAAAGGGGAGCTGATTTGCGATATTGGTTGTCATATTTTAGTGCAGAGATATACTGGAACAGTGTGATGACGATATAGGAGGGGAAAAAGGCAAATTTTGTACTTTATCTTTTTATCTTAAAACGAAGTCCTCGATGAACGGATCAACGTTTAGTTTTTAAAGTTAGAAGTTATAAACCTTAGACGTTTTTGCGTTGGTAGCAGCTAACGCGCTAACGTGACATCATTATCTCTGATACCATGTAAAGCTCCTAATTGAGAGAATTGAAGTAAGTTTGCTTCATTGATTGTAAATGATCAGATACAAGCTATTTATATAGCTGCAGTACTTAAATACACATGTATTAATGAATCAGCATTGTGTATAATGACGCTATTACTCCTGATTATGAATCTTCATATCTGAGCTGTTCTTCTTACACTATTGATTTAGGAACTCGGATGTCAATGTATGAAAATGGGTAATATTTATTATTTAACAAAATGAGTTGGAATGCATAAAGATTTGTGTTGCTGAGTTTAATTGTATAAATACATTAGGTTAAATAATATTACTGAAAAGTAGTAATTAAATCGATAGTTTGATGAATATCTTAACATTTTTTTGTCAATCATGTCATAATAATAGTTTCATATAAAATGAAAAAACATAGAAGTCACTTGAGAATAATTCAAATGGTTGGCCGTATAAGTTATAGAACTTGAGATCATAAATTCGAATCACGTTGTACTTAAAAAAAATGTATATAGAATCATTATTAAAGAAATAAATAAAGTTATCTTGGAATGGATTATCAACAAAACTGAAAAATATTCCACTCATCTCTGTAGAATATATACTCGCTAAGCATATTACCCTTAGCATCGCATTATAAAAGAGTAGTAGTCTAAATTTGATAAAGCTCGGCTCATTAAAATTATTAATTTTTTTTTGATAAGTGACTATCATTAACATTATATAGGCTGCCAAAAAATATAATGGGGCATAACTTTTAGAAAGATCATCAAGTAGGTAGCCTAAATATATGATCACATGGCCTTCCTGATCATTACTAATTTTACCTTAATTTAACTCTTTGAGGATCTCCAAATCTTCACTTCAGTCTCTAATCATAGACTAATCAAACTCAATCTCTTAATTAAATACTAAAACAAATAAACATATCTCTCATCTACTGCCAGAGGAGCAACTCATCGCTAGAAGAAGCTACAAAATGATCGAGTTGGCTATAGGATGGCCATTCTTCTTTCTCCTTTTTTCAATTAATAATAGAGAAATAAGCACACATTTGTATGCTTATGACTTAGAAAAATGTGCATTCTGAGTCAATTTTTAAGGAAGTCAGGTGAGAGCATGTAAGTTGGGGTCTTGAATTTTTATCAAATTTAAAAGTTATCGCTAGATTTGGCAAGTTAGTGAAGAATCAATGCCTAGTTGTTTGATATTACGTATATATGTTTATTTTGCAGCTTAATTGATTTTCTTTCTTTCGATTTGGTAAAAGGAGTATTTGCGGTGACCTCAATCAGTCATAAAAAAGATAGGGAATTAATAGAGAGGCCTTTGAATTTTTTAGAGCCTACTCCAATTATGAAATCAGTAGTGTATGAGCGATACAAATAGTACAACAAGTTGAAAATGACAAGGAATCGATCATCTATTTCATGGTTTTGCAACCAAGTATTTTCAAAAATCGGAGGGTTCAACAAATATGCTGTGTGTACGGGTGGAATTGAATAAAAACACTGTGGCTATACATGGTGGTGTTTGATTGTTGTATTCAATTTTCTTAAAAGATAGTTAAGACATGTAAAATATTTAAGAAAATTCTTGTCTACTCTTGTTGTATGTTCCAACACATGTACTAAAAAAATTAACAAGTGACATGTTATGTGTCAGGACATGCACTAAGAATAGGCATGTCATTTTATCTACTAAAAATATTCATATGTCACTTGTTAATTTGTTTGGTACATATGTGAGGACATGCTCTAAGAGTAGACAAAAATTTCCCAAATATTTAATCTTCTCAAATAACATCAACAATACATTGGGGGAGGGGCGAAGGGGGTGGAAACCCCATATATGAAAACTTGACGAAGAAATGACCGCACTAGGAAGTATGTGAGCTGCTATGTTCAGAGATCTCTTGACAAAGGCAATTATAACATTCGACAAAGTTGCTAGTATGGACTTATAGCCTTGAACAAACAAGCCAAACACATGAGTTATCAAAATCAGTTGAGTATAAAGCCTGCACAACCTTAAGAAGTCAGTTCCAATAACCATATGTTGGCGTCTTCTTTCCTTGATCCAGCTCAATAATTTTATTGGTGTGACTCAGATTTTTATCAAGGTTGCAAGTTTCCTTAGAGGAGATGAGGTTTTGGTGATATATTTGACTACCTTCAACCCTAAGAAAAAGATGGATCAATTGTATGTAGCAATATACTAGTGGTAAGATCTAATAGTCAAGGAGATAGTTTCGTCTGATACCAAGCTTATTATTATTAATTTTTTATCCATCATAAAATATATGACCATTTTTATCACAATAAATTAAAAAGTAATAAAAAATAATGTTAAATGTTACTATTGTAGTTGTCTTCAAAAATAAAAGTGCCAAAGGCTGTGTTAAAAGATTAGCAATAAACCTTTTAAATTAAATGCTATGGTTAATTCCTTAACAATATTTTTTTTTTGCCAACAACGAAACTGTTTCATTGATCATAAGAAAACATTTCCTCCTGAAGTCACCTTTGAATATGGCTAGGAGGATTACACGTCAAATCATTATGCCAGTGGCCATATTTGACAATCTTTGCAAAAGCATCAGCAACTCTATTAGATTGCCTACATATCCAATGGAAATCACAAAAAGGTATTTTACTGCACAGAGATCTAATGAACTGGAGTGTTGCTGCAGCTTCTCACCGTGGCAAAACAGGAGGATTATTAATCTCGTTGATTGCTGTCTGCGAATCTGACTCGATTTGCACATTCCTCCAGCCATTCTTGAGAGCCAACTGTGTTCCCAGCAAGATTGCTTCCATCTCAGCAGCATAAACACTCAACACCCGTTTTCGTTTGAGAGCAGAATCCACCACCCCTCCAGTATGATTTCTTGCCACTGCAACCAGCCCCGCAAACCCGTCCTCTCCACCTACTGCAGCATCACAATTTACTTTGATTATGCCTGGTCCTGGTTTCAACCACCTTTTAACTTGCCTGAAAGAAGTTATACTGGTTGGATTTTCCAACTTGGTCCAAAGAGAGTAATTGATTTCTCTCCTGTAATTGTCCAAAAGAAGTAAAGTTCTGTGAGGATCAACTGGGAATTCACTGAAAACAAAGCCATTTCATGCTTTCCAAATGGACCAACAAATTAACACACACTGCTAATTCCTTAACAATATTTAACAGCGAAATTCACCAACATAATAAAAGTGACATCGATTTAAGACAATATACAACCTTTTTGTTAAATTTTAAACATTATGATACATAACCAACTAGTGTGGTAAAAATAACAAAATAAACCTATTGAATTAAAATTATCTTAAAAAGAGTATAAAAAAAATGAAAATGAGAATTGCTGCTATCTTTACTCGTGTTAGCTGCCATCAAATATACATCTAGGGAAGTACCAATTCTTTTTTGATGTTACAATGACTTGACCATCAAAAGAAATATTTGCCCCATTTGTTTATTAATTTCAAAATTTCTTCTTTTGGATATATTTATTATTTATTTATGCATGGTTGGAGATGTGATTTTGTTTCTTTAATTTTTCTTTAAATAACAGAAATTTTTGTGGCAAAGATTGCATTGATATTACAGCAAAACTTCAAAGTTCACCTTTTTGGCTAAGGTAGGAAATAAATTAATTAATATGAAAAGATATGCTCCTGATAACTAAAAGATATCGTTTAGCTACATAATCACAAAGATGATCTAATTTCAAAGCATATTTTATATTCACACATATGTGGCTAGATTATTGTTCACATTTGAATCAAGCACCAACTACACAATAATGATGCAAATATCGATACCAAATCATCCTTTAATTTCATAAATTATTGTCTAAAAATAAACTTTAATGTGAAATATAAGGAACTGATAATGCGTATAAAGCATAAAATTAAATGAAAAAAAATTATCGACTCCATATCATTCTTAATTTTCATTCATGATTAAATATTATTTAACTTATTAAATAATTAGATGGTCTATTTGATCATGCAAATTGTTGATCGTCAAGACCAAATAAAGACAAAGAATTTCCTTAATTTTTTTGATAAGTAAGACATTTTCTTAATTAATTCTTGTTTTAGATTAAATGAAAGCATGCTTCAAATGAATTTTTAATAGTAGTAAATATATATGTGTGTGTTCTACAATGAACTCAATAATTTGAGAGGGATGGATGACCACAGCACACCTGTCTAAGCTGCAAATTAATTGGCATAACAAAATGCGATTATGCTAATTAACAAAAGTGATTAAATAATTAAAAAATTAATTGGGATTATAAAAACAAGTGTGCACCTTTTTGGATTTAAATGAGATGAAATCGAGAAAAGATCAAGCGGCGATATGCCCCTAACAACTAGGGACCATTTTGGTAACGAATCAAACAAAAATCACTAATTGGCTAACGTGTATCAAAAGCTCTCATATTTTCTCCTCTTTTTATTCTTTTTTTTTTCAAAAATGGTACTTTTAATTGGGAATTAAAGACCAACCATGCCTTTTCTTAATTATTGCCTTTCTTCTCTCATCTATATATATGCTACTTGTCTATGTCAACCACAATTACAGTGCCCTGAAATTTGGTAGCTCTAATTTCTTGGTGAAAGATCTGTTTGATCTCAACACGAAAATTTGTCCAAGACTCTTGCTTTTTGGGAGGTCAGTTCTCCTACTCTTACACTTTTCATGCACATTATTTCTATTAATTAGTTTGAAGGCGTTCATAAGTATGTTAAGCTAATTATTTCTCTGAAACAAAAGACAAGTGATGGTGGGAAAATATCTTTAAGAGGAAGCTAAACCCTTTTCTCTTTCACAAGATTAACATTTACGTGTCTTTATGTTTCGTACATGCATCAAGATATCATTTTTTTTCTTCGTTCAATGCCATGAACATATGATTTTTGAGTAAGAAAGTTCACAAAGGACATGAGTTGGCCCAGTTGAAGAGGATGAAATGTGGGTAGAGGTTATGTATCCAAATCTTTAAATATATGTATTATGCAACACACAATTATATGCATATATTGTTTTCTTCCCAGAACAAATTAGATGGAGATTAAAAGTTCAAATAACAAATAATTGGAGAGCAACATGCATATAATTTTGAAATAGGACCACTCCTTAAGTGATCAGTAGATAATGAATGTGCACCCCACTTATTGCTCCAGTGGGACTAGCTGTTTTTGTTTTCCATGATTTTATTGCTACTTCCTCACATGCATATGCTGTATTTTAATGTATTTTCAATTATATACTTTATTATAGTTTTCATACACTTTGTTGATATAATTTTTCTAAAAATTTATTTTGATAATGTTTTCTTTCCTCCTATCTATTTGTATTCATACCATAAATGGACAATTTTCTGGTATTAGTGAAACTCTGGCCAGTTTTGGTGTGTGATTTAGGCATAATTAGGACGTATCGGTTTGTGTAACATTTTCCCTGTGTCTGATGTTATGAGCTTTTTTTTGTATGGGAACTATCATATTTCTCCAAGTTTCCCAGCTAAAGCTTATAGTTAAATAAGTACGAATTCATAACAACAATAGATTGAATAAGTCATATGAATAAGAGTTAAATGCTAAAAAATGCTACAACATTTTAGATTTTGATTTTTGTAAGTTCAAAACACAATTTATATCTAATTAAGTAATTCACATGTCAGATATAAAAGTCAGACCCCTTTTTTTACTCTATATGAAATTGTCTCAATCCAGGGATAGGAAATGAAAAGTATCAAATAAATAAGAAAAAAAATTAAGTTTGTAGCTGAAATTATTAATTAATATAAACATATGCAATATCCTATATCACTTGGAAGTGGCAACATACTTTTACAATGACAAAGACTCAACTACTAGACAACTCGAGTTAATTTTTTGGGGTTAGATGTTTCAACCTGAAAACTCTGGATCAATTGGATTTGAGACATTATAGGTAGTATTAAAGTCAACTTAAATTAGACTTATGAGTGGCTAGGCTCACGGAGATCGGCAAGTACTGCGCCACTTGTGCACCAGAGCACCTAGAATTGGATCTGGGATTGAAATGAGTTGGTGCGACGAGGGAGATCTAATGCAACATTTCACATTGCGTGGTAGTAGTACTGTGGCTTAATTTATAATGACTAAGATTCAATTACTAGACAATTTAGGTTAACTTTGTCGGCCTAATAATTTGGCTCTAAAAATTGTTTGAGCTAAGTGAGTTTGGTTGGTCGCAATACAATTAAAAAGATAAAAGCATTTGGCGGGAACTTATTATAGAATTAACAAAAGAAGTTAAAATCTTTCGTGCATACCATATAAGCCATAAAATAAACCAAACATTACACGAGTAACATTTTTTTCAAAAATTCATTTTTCTTGTTTGAGAGCATTTGTGCTTCTTCACCGGTGCATTCTTCAACCGACATGCAAGATAAAAATTGACATCAAAAAGTACGACAACAAAAGGGATTTTTCCCTATTTCAATTTTCAAATATAGATACACATAAATTCTAAACTAATTAGCCTTAAAAAACACAAAGTTTTCAACTTTTTGGTTTGATTTAGGTAGGGTTTTGTTCGACGTAATAAATCCTCAACCAAATAATTGAAAGACTTCTCACGCAACCTTTTGTTTTTCGTCCTCCTCTTTTTGTGCATTGGTGTCCAACATGTTTCATTATTGACTGATTTTACGATCAATAAACAAGCAAATCACAAAGCCACAAGATGACAAATTGGTCTAGTTGCCATTAAAAATTACACAATATTGCTCGTGTGGGTTGTAATCTGTAAGTGTAGATGATGTCTATATCTTGGTTGGAGAGAATAGATGCTCTTTGCCAGGTAGAGATCGCAGAACTGGTTTTCCAAACTACAACACACCATATCCTTAGCTCTTATCCTTTGTGTGTCTTTATTTGACACCAGTCGATAGTATTGGAGTTGTATAACGAAGCATGCATGTGTAATTAGTGGAGATAGCAATAAATGGCTTTGACAATATACTAGCTAGCTCTAAACAATCCACGTTGTGCTCTAATTTGTGCTTGATGTGTTTGGTTTTGAGATATTGACATTATATATCAATGTTATAATGATTCTTTTAAAGAAGAGCTAATCTTTTTATTATATAGGGCTTGTTCGGAAAGGGTAGTATTTTATGTATTTTGTATAGTTTTTGTAATAATTGATAATAATTATATAATGAAAAAGTAAAAAAAATATTTTTTTAATAAAATACTAAATAAACAAAATATTAAATAATATATATGTCAAACGAACCTATAATATATTAAATTTATTGATCTATAATTCACATATCTATTGCTCAATTTATCCTTATTAGTTTGTTTATATACATATATATTGGAATAATGGATAGGAACTTGTTAAATTGAACAAAAACGTGAGTATTTTAATTTTGTAGATTGGATGAAAAATAACATATACAGAATACAAACTAACAAATTATATTATAATAAAATAAAATAACTAACACGTCTTTTATAAATTATAATATATTGAATATACCAAAGAATATATAATAGCACAAAATATTGACCAGAAAAAAGGATGTTGGTTGGGTTAGTTTTAGCCGTGGCACAGAAAAGTTAAGGTGACCGACTGGCAACTGGAGACTGGGCAGATGGCATAAGTGTCACATTGTAGGTATAAATCAAAAGGGACCCACACCCCCACATCAACAGGTCAATATCTCGATAAAAAAAAAGGTCAATATCAACGGTCCAAAAAGTGCTAGTAGATAGAAATTAAGATTAACTGAAGATGTGGACCGTCGAGATGGTGACACAATCCACTAAATTAATTAAATAAATTTTAAAAAAAGGAAAAAACAAGATGTGATATACATTAATTATTTTCCACACATAGATATAATTGGACCATGATCTATCTTATCAGCCTCCTTTTCACACAAAAACACACACTATTGTTTTCGCCGCCAATACCCACCGCCGCATCTCCGTCCGCTTAACGACGAACGATGATTTTCCAAATTTCTTTCATTTAGAGAGAAAGAAAAACAAATGTGTATACTAATTTAATTTTGACAGCTTATTAGGGAGGAATGGAAGGAATTATAGAGTTGAAATTGGATAGTTCAATTGTTATTTTTCTCCTTCAAATTGGGGATTTGTTTAAAAAGTATAGAATTAATTAGTAGATAACGGATAGTATATTATAAATAGTAAATTCTTAAAAAAAAAAAGATAAAGAGACGATTTTTTTTTGAAAGAACATGCTAAAATGAAATATAATATTTGTGGAAAACATTATAAATGCAATACTGTTGTTGAAAAACAAACCCGTATTTATCCCTATATACTAGTAAAATTAAAAAATCAAAATCAAGTAATACCCATTATTTTTTTCAAAAAAATCAATTTCTCAAATATCTAATCAGTTAGGCTAAATCTATATTTAAGAGGCACTATATTCTACCGGTTCAATTAAGTTGATCTACAAGAATGAAACTCAAGCCTAATCTGAGCAAGTTGCTAAGAGAAGAATGAATTCAATGAAAATGAAAGAAATTAGTTAATAATCCTAATCCTTTTCTAGCAAGCCAATGTGCGGCCTAATTAGCTTCACGAAAAATATGAGTGATCTGAACCCTCCAATTGTGAACAGTAAGAGAGCAGTAGTACCTACTAAACTTTGAAATATTGAAACAACTAAAACCTTGTAACAAGGCTAATAAAAAGAAGACCTAAAATAAGAATGCTTATTTAGGATAAGTGGGTGTGTGCAAGTAATTATCCAAAAAAAAGTATGTATGCATTGCGACATTCCATCTTGGGGGATTAATTTTTTAGTGCAGCGAGTTATTTCTTCATGAAAGTTTAGTTCTTGATAACCACGTGGGTTTCTATTTTCGTTGTGGTTTCTCCACTCGAGCGTTCGAGATTGGACAAACAAAATAATGATTTCACTTTCCATACAAGGGAAATTGAAGGATCGGATTGGATTTTGTAGAATCTGTGAGAAGATCAGTTAAAAATAGCTTTGTATTATCACAGTAAATAGAAACCAAGAATCCCCAAACTACTTGCTTTGATTTACTCTCTTTTAGCCATGAAAAACTTCACATTTGAAAGCTTCTACACACTATTTTGTTACATTTTGTGGATATGCATATGCCAACAACTACCCAAAAAACCCGGAAATGTGTTGTGCAGACACAGAAAACAACAAGACAGAAACAGAAAAACAGGGGTAACCTCAAAAAACCCAGCAGCACAAAAACACCGTGTAATAGTAGTAGTATAGGATATAGTGTAGTAGTAGCTGCAATATTAGTCTTTTGTATAAACCTTTATTGATGCTTCTGCTGCAAAAATCTAGAACATAAAGATTATCCTACACAAATCCCAAGAGTAATATGGTCTTTATTAGACTTGTAATCCAAAGTCTCTAAAATCGTCATGCGAAACGCCTGTTTAGTATTTTTATTATTATTTTATTAAAATCCTCAGTTTTTAACCCCTCAGTTTTTTCATCAGTAACTCAGGGTCCCAGTAAGAGTCTCGCAGGACACTTACTCAGTTTTTCACTAAATACAATTTAATTTTAATCCTCAAATTTTTATCTACTACTTCATTTAATATTTTCTACTCCAAATTCATTAAAATAAAAAGTGTTCATTCAAATAAAAATAATTTATTAAAATAAAAATATTACATTAAAATAAAAATAATTCATAAAATTTAAAAATTAAATTAAATATAAAAATTACATTAAAATTAAAAGATTACAAATAAAATATTAAATATTACATTAAAATAAAAATATTACAAATTATATTTTTCACAAATTTTTCAACAAGCGTATTTGTGCAAACGTCGTGCCGCAGGAGTGATGTATTTTTGTCGAGCATCGCTATGTCTTCCTTAAACTGTAGATGCTATTAAATAACGTGACAATTTTATTGAGTATGTGCCACATATTTTTCATGGCCTTGCCAAAACGTTGCTCGTTTGCCTCCAACCCGTGGTTGAAGCGTGCAATCACATGCTTCCAAAAAGAATTGACGTTTTGATCGTTGGACATAATGAGGTCTTCGGAAATTGCGATCCAATACTTGACCAACTTGACATCGTGTGGAGGGATCCACTTTTTGTACTTCGCACCGCCGTCGGGGCCGAGGTTGCTTGGACTGATAGTGGGCTCGAGGGTTCATTTCTGGAGTTGGAGAATCCCCTTGGGAACCCGTCGTGGAGCACCTATTCAATACTGAGACGTATGGATTATTTTGAGAAAATGACATGGTTGAATAATTTTGGAAATTACCAAAATTTGAATGAGGGGGTTGATATGGAAATGAGGAAAATGAAGCGTTCGGATTGAATTGATAATTGGTGAAAGAGAGAAAATTTGATGGATTATTTTGGGAGTATTGATAGTTGGCAAAATTTGATGGGTTATTTTGTTGGGAGGATTGAATATCTTCATTTGTTGTGATCTATAATTTTTTAGAAAAAAATAGAGTGGGGATAATTTGAGAGTATGCAGAATTTTAAGAGTTGAGAGAGTTTGAGGGAGAGAAATGAGTATTTGAAGTGAAGAAATGATAGAAAAAAATATGTTTAGAGGGGTATTTATAAGAAAATAAGTAAAATTAGCCGTTAGAGACTAAAATGGTAATTTTCTGGCCCCAACGGTACTCCAACTGTAATATTACCGTTGGAGTAAATCTGACCGTTGAATCAATCAAATCTAACAGTCAGATTTGAATTTAAAAAATATATATATATGGCGTGTCAGACGCGACACCAGTGAGCCCCGCACCTAACAATTGATAGTTCGTCCTCCTGCAGGAGGACAGACTATGATATGAGAATGCCGTAACGCGTTTCCATATCGGCGGCTAGAATCCCAATACGAAATCCTAACCGCGTTACAAGCAGCCTAAAGTGAGTATTGATGTGTAATCGCTTTCTCTTTCTCTCTCTAGCTGTTGTTGTAGTTGTGCCTACATTACTGTACACTACTAATAGTGGTATCATACAAGCTGTCTGGGTTGGTTCGTTTTCTACTTTATTTTGCTGTTGTAAGTTTTGACCATTAATGCCGTTTTAGAAACTCTCAACAGATATATCTCTCTCTCTCCACGTATGGGCTTAATTTCTGGCTATAATTAAGATGATAACAATTTTATTTACTTAAATTTGAATTTCCTTAATTGGCTTGTGACTGGAAAGTCCAATTCTTTTTCAGTTTTTATCAACTGGGTTTCTATAATTCAATTCAAATTTCATTTCTTTCAATTTCATGGCAGCCGACCATTCATAAATGTCTTGTCTTTACATCGGTTGTATCAACTAGAAGCTGTGTTTTCTTTGCTTTCTCTAATTCTTATTGGGCATGCTTAATTTAGTTCGACCTTCTCTTTTCTTTAATGTGTCTCACAGAGAGAGAGCAAGCAATACAATAGAGTAGCTGTTTTTGTTGGCTAAACCCACCAAGGCCACCACAGACTACAGAAGTTGTAGCCACTCTTGCACTTTCAAAACAGTGAAACAAAGTACAGATCTCGAGACCCTTTTGAAGAATCAACAGTTTGTGGTGCAGAAATTTGTCTCAGGTCATTTATTAATATTATATAGAATTAACCTTTCCTTCGTCCGCCATTCTTGTTATAAGCCAAAAAGAAGCCTTCTTTGAGTTGTTGGCAATTCGGGTTCAATGCAAATCACTTGACTTGATGAGCTTTGGACTTGATGGGTTTGTTTTATATGTGCTCAAAGGTGTGAATTTTGACTGTTGAGGTGTTACACACACCTTATTCACAGGAGGGTCGGTGTTGCTTTTAACTGCCTCCGCATACTTTGCATGGAAACCAAGGTACTAGAAGCTTTGGTCTGTGCTTAATTGCCATTTGATTATTGTTGTTGATTCCGGGTCTTTGGTTTCTTGATTACATATATTTTAGAGGGTTTTTTGACATGTTTAATAATATCCTGTCGATTTGTCATTGGTGGTGATTGAGTTTGCGAGGAGGGTTCCAAGTACTTGCCCATTTCTGTGAATTGTATATTCAGATTGAGTGAGAATTGCAATATTTTTGCATTTTTAAAGAGCGAAACTCGGTCCGTGAATTGTGGCATTAATGGGTCTATATAACGGTTGTTAGAACATGATTTGGTTTAATTAATTTGTGAGAGACTGCTTGAGGACAGTGGTTTTTTTGATGTGGAATATTGGTCTTAAGTCATGCAGAGTTCTGATGAGAGTGTGAGTGATTTGTTCTTTGATTCGGTGGAGCGCTTGTCATTTGAAGAGTCCATTGAAACAGAAGAGGAATTGGGGTGTAGCAGCTTAGGATTTGATCTCTGGTTGAATGAGCCAAAAAGTGTTGAGGAAAGACGACAAAGTTTCTTAGAGGGAATGGGTCTTCTTGGATCAGAAAGGATTACAGAATGCAGTGGGGCTGTGTCTAGTTCTTCAGTTTCGTGTGTACACAAGGAAGAAGGAGGTTTAATTAGTTGTAGGGAATTAAGTTCAGAGGCCAATTCTATGGTTGATGAAACGGAGCTTGACCGGTTAGAAAGGGTGAATGTAGTATGTGAAAATGATAATCCGGGACCATCATCGTCCTCTGAAGAAACTACGAACAGTGAAGGAGAAGAGGATAACAGTTATGTTCCGGGAAAGAAGACAAAGAAGAGTTGGTGGAAATACATTGTACATAGAAGGAAGAAGAGAGATAATTCTTGTCTATCAAAGCCAGATTTTAATACTCACCAAATAAATAGAATGAAGGTGAAGCAAAACAGGAAGAGGTGCATGGAGTTTACAGGGGTTTATTTGGGACAGGAAATTCAAGCTCACAAGGGCTTCATTTGGACAATGAAGTTTAGCCCTGGTGGTCAGTATTTGGCTAGTGGCGGTGAAGATGGTGTTGTTCGCATTTGGCGTGTCACATCAGTTGAGTGTTCTTGCATGTCCTTCACATCTGAAAGGCATTTTGGAGGAAACTTGAAAGAATGCAAGTCCAGTTATAGTTCTAAAAAGATGAACCGAGCACCTGTTGTCATTCCAGAGAAGGTTTTCCAGATTGAAGAGCCACCAATCCACGAATTTCACTGTCATGCTGGTGATATTTTGGACTTGGCGTGGTCCAATACAAATGTGAGTAAATTCTTGGTACCTTTTTCATAAGTTGTGCATTATTATATACTGAATCATTTGTGATTGACCTGTTATCTAAATAAATATATTGCAGCATATTCTG
>CAODLS010466394.1:0-19314 GCA_948243855.1 Flueggea neowawraea | reverse complement strand
AATTTATTAAATAGAGAAATTGAATAAAATATTTAATCTTCCCAAATCCAATATGGCCACAATATTTTTCTTTCAAATATTTTTAGAAACCCACATTCATTTTCCCAAATGTTTCCCAGGAAAAGTACCAAAATATCTTTACAGATAAATTTCCAAATTCATTTTCAGAGTTAAATACCAAAGTATTTTCAGAGTTAAATACTCAAAAGATTTTCAGAGAGAAGTTCCAAAATATTTTCAGAGAGGGACCAAAGAACATATACGTTGAGTTAACCGAACCCGATAATAGCTACTTTGGTGAAGATTAACTACTCAAACACCATGGTATAGCCACTAAGGCAAGTATAGGCCACTCATGAACAATGTATAGCCACTTAGGCAGTTGATACAACATCGGTGTATCATAACTTTTCTACTTCGTAGCAGGGTGTCCCAAATCAAAATGTTTTACTGAAACATTTGAAAAATATTTATATATTCAAAAACTCAACATATAGCTTACGGAAACAAACATATATTTTCCCAAAAATGATAACAAATTTTCCAACGAAATATTTATTGCAAAAATATTTAGTTTTCGAAAACAAATACTTATTTCAAACAAAATATTTGCACTGGAATATATTCTCAAAATTCAAAACAAAGTGTTCATGGCAGATATCATAATAAATATTAATCATAATATTTATTCCAAAAACCAAAATCATTTTCAGAGAAAATCGAGTTTCTACAATAAATATTTTCACATATATCAGATTTTTAGGATTTTCAATCCATTAATTATTCCAAATTACATACCAAGGTCAACACAGCAAAAACAAATACAGAATTTGGAGGACACAACCTACGTTTCTAAGGTGCTACCACACTCACCTAGACGTCGAGCAAATAATCTAGAGCACGGTCCACTGATGAATGACTAGTCTCCTTGGAAACCAAGCAAAGCTAGAACATACATATCATAAACAAATCAGACATGGTACTGTAGTTGTACCGAAAAACGTACAAATGCATATGCCAACCCAAACGCTCAAACAAACCCCAAAAATCTATTTTGGGTCAAATTCTAACATAATAATCAAATATTATACCTTGGTGTAAAATTACACTTTGGTCCGCATGATTTTGGAAAATTACCAACTAGTCCACAAAATATCTCAACTTAATATTTTGGTCTCAACTCCCCAAAATAATGTATTAGTCCTCATAGACTCTCAAAATATCTAAATTAACCCTCAAACATATGTAAAATTATATTCTAGTCCCTAAATGGCAAATATCAAATTTGGTCCTCAAATGAAAAATTACACAAATAGTCCTTAAATTCGATTCAACAGATAGAAATCGAATCTAATCACCTACATTGGTCCTCTTCAACCTTAGGAACTCAAATCTATAATTGGTTTCTAAAAAACAACTCAAAATCTCATATTTTTAACAAAAATCTGAATCTAACGCTAGCCCATTCAAGAACTCGTCAAATCTCGTGATTCGAGGCTTGAATAATGTTTATATAACCTCAAAAAATCATAATCTAACAACCTACAACATCCTTTTCAATAGAATCACTCAAAATCTGAAACCCATTTCAAATTCGGCCTAAAACCCAAAAATCCAAATTTGAAGCATGAAATGGATTAAATGTAGAGATTAAAGATGTAATCTTACCTCTAAGAACAAAATGGGAACAATGGAAAGCAACCACAATGCGTCCCGGACTGCTTTGGATGAGAGAGAGGCGAAAATGAGGAGAGAGAGCCAAGAGAGTAGGGTGGGGTAGATATAATTGAGTCGTTTAATTGCGCATCAACATTTTCTGTGTCATATAATTGAGTATCAACATTTTCTCAGCACTTACTTGAGTAACTCAAAAAGTTACTCGAGTAAGTCTTGCTTCAGCAAGAACTTTGGCTTTGCTCACTCGAGTAACTCTAAAAGTTACTCAAGTAAGTCTCATTTCCAGAGCAATACTGAAGCATGAACTTACTCGATTAAAACCAAACTTTACTCGAGTGATCCAACCTTCAATTACTCGAGTAACATGAAAGTTTACTCGAGTAACTTGCATCCAAAGGGGTTAAAAAATAACACATTCATACACGTTCACTCGAGTAACTCCAGACTTACTCGGATAATCAGATACATACTCAACAACATTGAATTACCTAACACCAACAACATTTAATCAACATCTTTGATCATTCAAGATCAACACGAGATCAACTAAACGCCAAAAATGTTGACAAGTAACATCATCAACCACCCCTAACATCAATTGATGGGATCAAATTTGAACAAAAAATAATTAGGACTGATCGGAACGCTACAGAAGACAAATAAAAAATGAACGAGGTATTACAGTTCTAACTTCTGTAGCTTCTCCATGAACCCAGCAAGTGGAATCACAAAAGGCGGAGCCCCGCCGTAGGAGGGCTCCTATGGCCCTCCTCCGACAGAAGTAAGTGCTTCGACACCTGCTTGTCCCTTAATGGCTCCACCACTGGTTAGGTGGGCTCATTCTAGTTCCCAAGCTTGGGTGGGATAGATTTTTTTGATGCATCAAACATTTTTTTATCTATAAAACATGGGTTGTGTAGTGAATTTAATATAGTTTTGTTCGATGATTCTTGTTATAAACTATTTAAGTCATGGATTTCTTCTTTTTGTCACTTATGGGCACCTTTTTTTTCTTAATATTCATATAACAAGTTTATAAAAAAATATTATTCTCGTGATAAAATAATTATTTCCTTGGATTGGATTGGGAAAATATCAATTTTGTTTTCTCTGGTAGAAGTAAGTATGGACTTGGTTGTGTGTTGTGAGAGTCAGTGGGTAATATAGCAGCAATATTGACCAGCTCTGTACATTGTTGTTTGGACCCAAAGGTTGCTGAAATTTGGTGTATCAGGGATGTCCTCTACTGGATTAGGGAATTGAATATTGACAGGGTGGTTATTGAATCTGATTCTCTTTGTGTCGTTAATGAGATAGCACATGGTGGCACAGGTGATTCATATTTTCATTTATTTGCTAAGGAATGTTGTAGTACTCTGGCTGAGCTTTGTAATGTCAATATTTAGTATGTGCCTCGGGCTACAAATAGGTTGGCACATTTTTTGTCTCGTGCTGCCATAGAACTATAGGGCTATAAGGTTGGGGGAGGAGGGGCTTTTGATAATGCCCTCTCTTCTACCTTGTCTAATATTTTATCTTCTTGATTAAATGAAGTTGATATTTCCAGTTCAAAAAAAAACTAATGGAGATCCCGCTTCTTATCCCTCAGGTAAGCTTAATTGAGTTAAGGCAATGCCAATCATTTTGGTGTCGGACTAACGTAGTTAGGTTTTTTTTTTGAACTGGACTAACCTAGTTAGATTGATGTCCATGTTCGTTTGATTGTTTTTCTTCAAGGAAAAAAAATAGTGTAGATCCCCACATGTTGCATGTATTTATTTTGGTAGCATTTGTTAAATTCAAAACTCTCAAAGATAAAGTTCAAATGTTTTTGAAATTAAGGTATAGAAAATGGTTAGGATAAATTTAATATATATACAAAAGTATTTTTGCTAATTGTTTCTTAAATATATTGGATAAACAGAAAAGGGTATTTAACTCTACTGTAACACCTCGCCTTTTTTTCAACAAGATTCTTTATAGTATTCCGATTTGATTTTTGAATGTTTGAGATTATGATTTGGTGTTTTAGATGATGATTGGATTTGTGAAAATGTTTTGGAGCATTTAAAGTCCCTGGAAGTCGGTGGAATTCGGTTGAATTAAGTGGAAGAAGTCGATTTGTGAAAATTCAACCCCCGTAAAGGCGGTTAGCCCCTGAAACCCACGTCTATCCAATCCAGGGAGCGAAATGCATGTCTACTATGCTAAAACGCACGACTGTGCTCATCTGGGCGATGAAACAAGCGTCTCATGGCACGAAAAGCTCGTCTCTCCCCTTAAAAACGCCCCAAAACGTTGCATTTTTATCTGCTGCGTTTTAAAAACCCTCTAACCTCGATTCCTTTCTTCTTCACATTTTTTCACTCGAAAACCGCCCACTTTCATCTCCTATTACCCTCCATTCATCTCTTGTGACTTCTTGAGGTAAGAACACTCATTCTACTCCATTCTTTCCTTCATTTTTCAATTACATTTGGGTTTCTTGGTTGTTTGCAAGAATGTGATGTTTAGGTAATGGGTTGGCAAATGTCCGAAATTTTGAGAAAATATTGATGGGTTTGAACGGGTTTTTGATAGATTTAGGTAGGTGGAACATATAATGCATGAAATCTAAGTGGGTTTTGATCATTTGAAGTGGTTTTGATGTGAGCTGGGGTTAGGTTCGATTTTTTGAGGAAAATGGATGATTTTGTATTTGTTTTTGTTGAAATGTATAGTAGATTTGTGTAATTAAGGATGATTGGAAGTGATTTGCGCAATTTGGAACGATTTTTGTCGGTTGAATTGAGAGTATGGGTGTTTTTGGACAAATTTCTGCCGAAAGGACTAGTTTTGATATTTTGAATGTTTGAGGCCTAATTTGTAGATTCTAACTTGTTGATAATTGATTTTTAATTTTTGAAAAATGTGAGGACTAATCTATAATTTACCAAGGTAGTGGGACTAAAGAGTACTTTTACAAAAGTTGAGGGACCAAATGGTAATTTTGTGAGATGTTCGATTTTCGAGATGAGACTGTTTGATCTTTGATCGAGATAGGTTTTTGAGGGTTTGGATCGACATTTGCATATCATGCATTAGGTATTGTCACAGAACCAGATTTGACATTTGTCTAATCATATATGTTTTCGTTTCGTGTTCGTGTCAGCGCGACCAGCCACCGACTAGTGGTGCATGATTGGACCTTTGAGCTTGGACATCCAGGTGAGTACAATTGTAGCTCTAGACACATAAGATGTATCTTTCTGAAATTATATATTTTTTATGTGCTTTGAATATGGCATGTAATATGGACTAACTAATGATTCGCTAAACTTAAAATTTGGCTTATGTGAAAACTTTTTGTGATGAGGAATGGATTTCTAAATAAATTATATTATGTATGTCAAATAGCTTGTATTGATAGTGTACATTTTGGTAATAAATGATCTTCTTGAGGATGAATATATATTCTATAAATATATGTTAGTTCTGCATGCTTGTTGCTTCTGTATATCTGACTTTCGGTGAAGTCTTGGTATTAGTAAATTTATTTGATATAGATATTATACTTCCGTACTAATTAGTTTGTTATAAGATTATTTATATACATTCAATAATAAATGGTTTGCTTTGTGAGTACTTTTTTTTTTACTAAATTGATCGTTTGTTTTGTATACTTTGTCATTGAGACGCCTATTTGGTTTGCTCGTAGCTGTTCATTATTTGTTTTTTTTATATGCATATTTTGCTATGCTCTATATGTATGTCTGTTACGTTATATTTGGATTGGATAGTCAGTACCTTGAATCACACATTATAAATTATGTATTATATTATACTCTGAAGTATCTTCTGTCATTACTAGATTGTTGGCATGTTCGTCCGCTTAGTTTAAATAAATTTATTTGAATGACTCTGATTAGTATTTAGTAATTGTTTGTTTGGTTGATGCTGCTAAGAGTTTATCTGTATGTTTTGTTGATGTGGGACACCTTAGCTGTGGAGAAATGTAGCTTTTGGTATACCAGTGATCAGTCAAGTCCTAGTTACCATGGTCGGTGGTAACGGTGTGCCTGGCCAACACACAGATCAGGTGGCAACAGTCCACATCAGATAAAATGTTTGAACTATTATGGTGGCAGAAGTCCACATATTATTTTGTCTGTCTCTGGCGGCGGTAGTCCACATTTTCCTAAGTGGCTATTTTTTATTCTGTCTGAATTTGTTTCTGTCAGATTCTGGTCCAATGTCTGATATGCCTCTGATTCTATTCTGATTATGTGTGATATGTTGTTTGTACTATTGATCATTCCCATATAGTATATTATATTGTGTATTCGGCAGGGTATATCTTGTTAGAGTATGTGGACTGCAATGTTCATGGATATACTCCATGATTAGTTCTATCTGTTTCAAATTTGAGAATCTTAAGGCGTCGAGTACTGTTTTGGGCTCTTAAGGCTGTTAGTGTATTTCTGATCTGATCTTGTCAGCGCAGTTCTAATATAATACTGGTGTATAATCAGTGATTATCAAATTTCTTTAGTTCTGTAATTGAACATAAGAGATACAACACATAAACTTCTGCATAATCTGTATAATGAGAATTCACATAATTGTATGATATATATTTTGTTTGCATTTTTAATATTCAAGCATGAAACTTGTAGTGCTTGATAATGTATTAAATTTAGTGCTTAATGATTAATTTGAAATGAATAAGGAGAAAAAATACATAGATCTGCGTGAATGCATGTTAAGAGTTTTTGTTTGTTTTTCGATGTATTAATTATTATGCTTGACTATATGTTGTTTGCTTCTGGTGGGAAATCTCTTCATTGCAGTTCTCCTTTGCGTAGAGAGAAGCAAAGCGTGATGTCTAGATTTTTCTTCGATTTTCGACGCTCTCCTCTCTCACCTTTGATCTCCAATGCTCTCCTCTTTCGTCTTCAATCTCTGTTGCTCTCCTCTCTCGATTCGATCTCTTCCGCTCTCGTCTCTCGCCTTAGAAACTGGAGGCACCATCACGAATAAAACCAGATGGAGAGAGGTGGTGACAACTAGGGTTTCACAAGCCCTAGTTGTGGGAGGAAGAAGAAATCACATCTGGTGTGTGATGCTAAATTATTTTTAGTCCCTTAGGTTTGATAAAATTGACAAATTAATCCCTAAAGTTCTACAATTACTCGGATTTAATTTGAAGGTCTACAAAATTTGTTTTAAAAAAAGTGGAATACGCATTTACATGAGTACACTTGTGTACAATAAAAAATGTATATGTTTGTAGACCTGTGCATACTAGTGCACACCTTTGTACACCAATAAATCAACTTAATAAAAAAATTAAAATATTTTTTATACTCGTGTACACCACCGTACACTAATGTATATTTGTGTGTGCCAACTAAAATTTTTTAAAATAGATTTTTAATTAAAACAATTGTGTCCGTTTTGTACACTTGTGTACGTAATTATACACCTTTTTTAAAAATCAGATTTTTCTTTAAAAATTTTTTTGAGAAAAAAACTGAAATGATCGTGAGAAGTTAGTTTCTCGCTAATTTTTAAAAATGATATTTTTAATGTGTTTGGCTTTTTGTACTATTTTTTATAGTTAGAAATTAGTGATTTTTTAAAAAATTTGACAGTTTAATTTGCTATAGAAACTTGATTCTCCCAAAGATCTATCAACGATGGGCTTCACAGTTAGTCTCAATGCCTAGCAATCCCACTCACGGCCACAACAGGAGCCCTAAGACAAGAACCTATATAATATACTCAACCACACCTCTGTTTCTTTTATAAATCATTCATCAGTCGCTTGATTTTGACGTTGCGATGAGGCTAATAGCAAAGAAAAATCGTGGCAATAGCAAGACTACAGCGAGATGTTAGTGGCGCTGAATCAGGCTGCTGAGAAAGAGGACCGACTTGCTTTCTTCATTAGGTGGAGGACGGTTCGTCCTTTTGGGATGTCACGACCATTGAGGCTCAGCCGTCAGTGGTGGAAGCCAGGACGGCCGCTGCTGGAGATGCCTGACGAACCGGAAGAGAAGTTGGGTGGGCTCATTCTAGTTCCCACTCTTGGCGGCCAGGTCGGAGAGCCGGTGCTAATCCCCCGCCGCCGCCTCCTCCGCCCTTGTGGTTGGGCTTCGTCCCCAACCCCAATCCCTGCAAACTGGTCTGCAGGGGTCGTGAATAAACATAGCAACAACAATCATTATATCTGCTACTGTGAATGGAAAAGCCATTGCTAGTGCTAAACTTGGTAGTTGCTGCCTGCTGCTTTTGCTGTTTGGAGTAGTAAACTTCTGTGAAAAGAAGAGTTGGATCTGTGCAAAGAAAAGTTGGGTTTTGTTGTCCTATTTATACTCAAAACTGCCTTCATTATTAAAGTTATCTGAATATGAATAGTCTTGCGAGGTTTTTTAGAATTGCTTTGAATAATAATGCAATTACCAGTGTTGATTAGTCGAAATTTAAGTTGATTTGTGTTACGAGGGACTTAAACGGTCAGTTTATCATTTATACTAATCAGTTAATAATCAATAAATATAATGCAACCACTGAATTAAAGTGATTTGGCACTAAAATAACCTTTCAAAACCACTACTGCAGTAGCAACTCGGTAGATCATAAGGTGGATGCCTCACATGGAAATTCATGCACCAAATATATGTCTTCTTTGCGATATTGCAGCATAATTTGAATATATCACTGAAGTTCTTTGCTGAGTGCCACCAAAGCTTAGAATCATGTGAAGCATCCAAACCGGCGACCCCAAGAGAGGCGTGATATTAAAGCGTTAGCTTCTTGGAAAGTTTTGGCGGTCACTTGAATAAAATTCATCTGGAGCACGACTGTGAACAAAATAGTGGTACGAAATTTGATATTATATATTTATATAATATATTTTAAAGTGAATGAGTACAAAAAAACATGTTATATATTATGTATCAATATATTATATAATACTATAAAATATAAATACATCTAAATAAATTATATATATTTATTATATTTTAAAAGACCACAAAATTGAGATAGTTACTGGACCCCTGAGGTCCGCCCTTGGTGGTCACTCTTATGTGTATAGTGGTTTTGTTTGGTATGAGGGAAGTTGGGCGAAGAAAAGAGTTGCTGGGGACAAAAGTGCCCTTATAGTGTTTAGTTGCCATTTTAATTTTCAACTTCCTTAGTTTGTAGGGAAAGGACTTCCCATCCGTACGGGAAGTAAATGTTTAGGGGGAGGTAGGATTTTTCTTTGGGAGGACAAATAACATTCTTGCCTTTCTTTTTTGTTTCTTCTATTCACTCTTTAAAGTTTTTAACAGTATTATGGGTTTTAAATAATAAAAAATTATAATATCATTTTATTTTGTAAGAAGTATATTTTTTATATCAAATAAATAAAAACATATTTTTTCAGTAATTAATTTTTTAAAAATTCTCATAAATATACCAAACGAAGTCATCATCTTCTTCAAAATTAGTGGAGATTTACTTATTTGTATAGATGTGAATTTAATTCAAAACTGTTAATTCGAATTTCAAAAATATTTGATATTGGTTTAGAAAGTGATATGGAATTTTCAGACGACATTTTATATTTGATTTTTTTTCTCTCCTCTCTCTCTCTCATCTCGGTTCCTTTCACACTCTCTCTCTCTTCTCTCGGTTCCACTGTCTCTCTGGGTTCTTCTCTCTCTCTCTCTCTCTCTCTCTCTCCCCCTTCTCTTCTCTCTCGGTTCCACTGTCTCTCACGTGTCTCACCAGCTTCTTGGTTTTATATGCTTAAATCTCTCGTCTCGGCTTCATTTTTCTTGGCGAACTCTCGGCTTCGTTTCTCTGCTCACGTTTCTCGTCGTGGTTCCTCTTTTTGATCTCATGGCGTCGGAAGTCAGTTGTGGTTGTTTTCAGTGTAGATCTAGTTTTTTAGTTTCAGATCTGGTTTCGGGGAGAGATGCGGCGACGAGCAGCGTTAAGGTTTTGCGGAAGGAGTGGCGGCGACGATGACTGTTGCTTGGTTGGCGGCGGCTATAGTTCGGCCCGAAACCCTAGCTACTGTGTTTATAAATTTTGTCCCTTGGGCTGTTTTTTCGTGATTGAAGTATTGTTTTTGACTTTATTAATGGAGTTTTTTGGAATGTATTACGTGTTTGGTGGAGATCTATTTTTTGGTTTCCTTGTTTTGGTGCAGATCGGTTGAGGAAGGAGGAGGGGTAATGAAGAAGAAGGAAGAGATATGAGGGTTGTAAATAGTTAATTTTCTTAATTTACAAATTTTTTTATATTTTTAAAAAGTTTATGTAAAGTTTATTTTAAATTAAAAGTTGTAAAAAATATTTAATTATTGGTTCATGCAAAGTTTATTTAAAGTGTATGTAATATTTATTTTTGGTTTTAAAAACTTTGCTTAGGGTTGTTTTTATTTTTATAATTTTTTTATAATTTTTTAAAAAGATTTATTTGAAGTGTATTTAGGTTTATTTTATAGATTTTAAAAAGGTTTATTTAAGCATTTTAAAAAGGTTTATTTAATCAGAAAAGAAGAAAAAATAAAAAAAATTAAGAAAATACAAGTGGTGAATTAAAAGGTTTATCTTTTATTTAAAATTTATTTATGGTTTATTTTTTATTTAAGAAAAAAATAAAATGATTTTTTTTTGGTTTTCGTCCGGAAATATAAATTTTTTCGTAAGAAAGATAAAGCTTTTCTTCGGGAAAAAAAGTAAATGTAAGCAGGTAGAAATTTTTGTAATCAAGTTTCTAAATGGGCTTATTTTTGTAAGTTGCCCTGCCGATTTGTGTAATGGATTAATTACCTTCTCGACTCCAATTTACCCCCTTAATTACAAACTAAGTATTTTGAATCAATTTTCTTAATCTTGGGTCAGTCTTTCACGGTTATATGCATATTTTTCTTAGTATGTACAAACTAATTTTGTCTTAAGTCCTCCACTTTTGTTTTTCTTCTCATTTGGTCTTTTGATTTCTCTCTCCTCTCCTCTCTCCATCTGTTCACTCTCCTCTCTCTCTCTCTCTCTCTCGCATCTTTCTCTCTTTCCCCTTCTCTTAACTGACCTCCGTCCTGCTCCGCCTCCGCCCCGCCCAGTCCGCTCCGCCTCTCCTCTCTTTCTCTTTCTATTTTCTTTATTTCTCTTATGTCGATCGTCGCCTTGCCTTCTCGTCACTCTCCGTCGAGGATCTGGCCGCGTTCAACGCGATGTGGTGGCTGCTCGTCAGACTCTCCTACTCGTCGCTCTTCGCCCGCTGATCTGGTCGCGTTCTTCAGCCTCGCCTCGTCGTCGCTTTCCGCCGGCGGATCTCGCCTCCTCTGTTATTTTCGATTACAAATTCAAATATCACTTGCTTCTAATGACCTGTTGCTTTGATTTTTGTTTCATTTTTTCTGGTAAACGTTTTCGAAACCCTAGCTCTTTTGTTTTTTTGGGCCTTTATTAAAAAATTGTTTTAAAATGTTAATTTTTTTAAAAAAAGGTTAGAAGTTGTTAATTTTTTTAATTTTTCTGAAGTTTTATTTGAAATTTATATAGGGTTATTTTTTAGTTTTTAAAGTGATAAGTTATTTTTAAAAAATTTATTCAAAATTTTCAAATGTCTATTTGAAGTTGATTTTATGTTTTAAAAAAAATTATATAGAGTTGATTTTATGTTGTATTTAGTTATAAAAAAATTTGTCTAAAGTTGATTTAGGTTGTTTTTAAGTTTTAAAAGAGTTTATGTAGAGTTAATTTTAGGTTGATTTTAAAATTTTAGAAAATATATGTAGAGTTGGTTTTAGGTTGATTTAAAATAAAGTTGATGTAGAGTTGATTTTAGTTTTTTTTTTTAAGTTTTAAAAAAAATATAACAGTTGATTTTAGTTGATTTTAAGTTTTAAAAGAATTTATGTAGAGTTAATTTTTAAGTTTTAGAAAATATATGTAGAGTTGATTTTGGTTGATTTAAAATAAAGTTAATATAGAGTTGATTTTTGTTTTTTTTTTAAGTTTTAAAAAAATTATAAGAGTTGATTTTAGGTTATTTTTTAAAAGTTGATGTAGAGTTGATATTAAATTGTATTATATAGGTTTTGAAAAAAAATCATGTGATTTTAGGTTGATTTTAAAAAATATATATATATAAGATGAAGTTTTTATAAAATTAATAACGTTTATATTCAGTTTATATAAAAGTTTATATGAATAGAAATTAAAATGAAAAACAATGAAGAATAGGGACTGAAATTTAAAAAAAAAATAAAAAAGGACGAATGTGCCTCTTTTATGTTAAAAAAGGGGGCGTTCTGTAAAAAATAAGCAATTTGCCATGACATAAAAAAAAATGTCAGGAAAAAATGTCAACCATCAGTTTGTAATAAAAGTTTTAATTTCCCATGGCACATCCGAATAAATGTAAGGGGAAAAAATTTCAGGCTTAAGTTTGTAATAAAAGTTTTTAACGTACAGTTTTGTAAGTGGCCCTAAATGTTAACATTGGCCAAAAAAAATTTAGCTAAAAAGAAAGAGTTTTGGAAAACTACAGATTCAGACAAAAAAATGGAGAGAAGTATAGATTTATATATAAAAAAGTTACTTTTTAAACATAACATGTCAAGTTAGTAAGATTAAAAATGTAACTTATGTTTACCACATATCAAAAATGCAATTTTTTTAAAACCCGTGAGAAATTGTCTAATTTTTGCGAGAAATTGGCTTTTTTTTTGTGAGAAATTGAATTTTTTTTCTAAAAACACTTTTAATCCAAATTGTGTTTTGAGTTCACAATGGTTCACAGTAGGGTACAAAGTTAATATTTTCAATAAAATTCTAAATGTTTTTTTAATCATTTTGTAATTTTTTTTAACAAATTTAGCAATTTTTTGTTCACAATAGTTGATATGTGTGGCAATTTTTTTTGGTTTAGACAATACGTATTTTAAAAGGTTCACAACGGTTCACAATGATTCACATAATTAATATTTTTTAAAAAGTCTAAATAATTTTTTAAATTGTTTTTCAGAATTTTAAACGAATTTTACCTTCAAATTTTTTTCAAGGTTGATTTTGACATTTACAATGGTTTGCAAAATGTTTTTTATTATATTATATATTATTGTGAACTATTGTCAACTATTTTAGACGGTTTACAATGGTTGACATATTTCAAATTTTTTAAAAAGTCTAAATGAATTTCACAATAGCGTATACACTTAATAATTTTTAAATGCAACATTTTTTGCTTCACAAACAGTTGCATAACATGAATTATTGTAAACCATTTTAAATTGTTGTCAACAAAAAAAATATTGTTCACAATGGTGTACAAGTATTTTTTTTATTCACAATGGTGTAGATTGTGAACCATACAAAACTTATTTTTGCTAAACACAACATAACCACCGTTTTAGAATTTTATCAGTAATTTTGCAAGGCAGTAGAATAATATTAAAAATTTAAAAGTTAAAGGGCTGAATTTACAAAATCTGAAAACTTTAAGGACTGATTAATGCAATCTGTAACCATGTTCAGTTGCAACTAGGGTTTCAAAAAACCACCGTGTCATCCCGTTTTGCCCCTAATCCTTCTCTTTGATTTCCCTATATGTACCCTTCGTAGAGCTCTTATCAGAGCCACCACACCTCTGCTCGCTTCTGCTCCTGCTAAACTTACGTCTCTCCCAATTCTTCCTTTCTTTCTTTTTTCTAATTTTAGTCTTCAGACAAAACCACACGCAGCAAACACATAGATCTCCGTTTTTTTTTTAATTTTAGTTTTTTTAAGAAGGTTGTACAGGAAGAAAAATGGATCCCGCAGCAACAACCCCACCCATTCTCCTTTTACTCCAGCTAAACTCTCGTCTCTTGTCGTTCGATTCTCTTACATCATCACCATTGCTGGCGAGACATGCAACTTCGGTGACTTCTGTTTCTTTACTCTCCCGGAGAATCTTAACTACGTCATCTCTGGCACCGGTACTATTATGGCCATTAATAAGGCCTTGGTTTCTGCCACTCTTGCTCGTCGTGATATTCACACAAGTAAGGATTGGATCAAGTCTGTGCAGTTTTACTCTTCGGTGTTTGTGGATCTGGTGACGGAGGGGTACTTGTCGCCTTCCTCGAAGTCGCTATGCATGGAGACGACGCTTGGACAAGATGTGTACATGTTGAAGGAGATCGGGGTCACCGATGTGATTGGCGTGTCGAGGAAGGAGTCAAAGCCGCTTATGGTGGCGTGGAAGGTGGAAGACAGAGGAAGGCTGTGGGTGGGGAGCGGCGGGAGAGAGAGAGAGGCGTGGGGTAGTTAGAGTTTCAAGTGGGAGAGAGAGAAAGAGAGAGAGAGAGTGAGAGAGAAACTGGAGAGAGAGAAAATTGAAGAGATAGAAAAAAATTAAAAAATGAAACAAAAAATAAAAATTTATATAAAAATAAATATAACATTTTTAAAATTTAGTTTCAAACAAATACATTTTAAAAAACCAAACATAAAAATAGATATTTTTAAAGAATTGAAACATAGAATGTCATTTTTGAAAACTGTGGGCCACAAGTTGACAACCCACGTAATTAGCACAAAAAAATGCCATTTTTTTAAATATAAGTTTGTAAGTATTGAGAATGTCACTTTATGTTTACCACATATTAAAATTTTATTTTTTAAAAAACCGCGTGAGAAATTATTTTTTTGTGAAAAATTGATTTTTTCTAAAAAATATTCTTAATCAAAATTGTGTTTTAGGTTAACAACGTTTCACAATAGAGTACACAATTCATATTTTCAAAAAAAACTTGTAAATAATTTTTTTAATTATTTTTTTAGAAATTTTAAATGAATTTTTTCTTTAAAAAATATATTTTCTATGGTCGATTTTGACGTTGACAATAGTTCGCAAAATATTGTACATTATCGTGAACCATTTTAAATAGTTCACAACAGTTCACAAATAAAGTACACATACATATTTTTTAATTCTAAATAATTTTTTTAATTTTCAACGTTCACAATGATTCACAAAATAGTGTGCATTATATTGTACATTATTGTGAACTATTGTGAACCATTTCAAATGGTTCACAACAGTTCACAAATAGAGTACATAATTCATATTTTTTAATTCTAAATATTTTTTTATTTTTGATGTTTACAATGGTTTTACGAAATAGTTTATATTCTAAATTTTGAAGTTCACAATAGAGTATAATTTTTAAGTTTGCAATAGTTCACACAATCTATTTTTTTTAAAAAAAGTCTAAATGTTTCTTTTTTGAGATATTTAACAAAATTTTCCTTGAAAATATTTTTTTAAGTGGTTTTGAGGTTCACAATGATTCACAAATGGTGTGTATACATTATTGTGAACCAAAAAATAATAATAGTTCACAAAATGTAATAAAAGGACGAAAAAATGGCAGCCAATGAAATTTAGGTAAATTTAAAAAATAAAAAAGCTGAAACCCTAAGGTTTTAGCCATGACGCCGACCCCTTCAAAGAGCCACAGCGAGCAGCCATTGTCTGTTCGCGTCGCGTCCTATCGTCTGCTCGTCCGTTCATCTCCATCGCACCACTGTCGCTTCCTCTTATCCAGTCGCATCTCAGATCGTACTAATCTCTCTGGTTATGTTAGCTGTCTTCCTTCGTTCGTCTCCATCGTGCCTCTGTCATTTCCTGTTCTTCGTTGCGCCTCTGGAAGACAGAGAGAGTCAGAACCGAGAGAGCCGAAGGGGGAGAGAAACAGGTGAGAGAGCGGCGAAAAGAGGAGGAGAGGAGAGGTGGCGGTAGTGGGTAAGGCGGCAGCACGACAAAACTAGGGTTTGGGGTGGGAGAAAGAGTGAGAGAGAAAAACTAGAGAGAGAGAAAATTAAAATGAGAGAAATAATTAAATAAATAAAATGAAAAATTGAAATTTATATAAAAATGAACATAGTATTTTTAAAACCTAGTTTCAAACATGTGGCATTTTTAAAAAGCAAACATAAAAATTGGCATTTCTGTAGGATTAAAACATATGTTGGTATTTTTAAAAAATAGTGGTCCAAATATTGACAACCTATGCAATTAGCACAAATAGTTAATTACTCAGACTGTCATGATTAAAGCACCAAATTTTACAAATAGGATTACACGTTTTTAAATTTTACAAATAAAAAACGGTCAAACTATTTTTTTAAGTCACATTTTTTAAACTGAATCTCGAAAATGTGAGATTCAATAAGATAAAACCGAATTTCTCTCCTCATTTTCTTATTTTTTTCCCTCTCTCTCTTCATTATCTCTTTACCCCTCTCCTTTCTCGTCCCTCTCTTTCTCCTCTCTTCCTCTCTCTCCTCGCCAAACCCTAGCCGCCCTCTCCTTCTCCTCTCTGGAATCGAAGCTCTGTCTTTTTCTCGGTGTCACGAATTTGGAGTGGTTGGTGCTGTGAATGGCGTCTCATCTCCTTGCCGATTGAACGACATTTCCGCCTCGCCTTGGCGTCGTGGATCTAGAGTTGTTGGTGCTGCGAACAAACATAGAAAAAATTTCACGGGGGCACCATTTATATATAAATTTCTCCATGTTGCTAGTTATAAAAAAATCAACTCAAACAAATTTAATTCACTGGGAGAGATGTTCTTTGTGTACAAACAAAAGTTGTTGAATCTTTCTTATAGATGAAATGTGAACGTCAAAGTAAATCTCGACAAATTCCCATGGAAAAAAGAAAGAAATGTGATTCTCTTTGATGCAGCACGGTGCAGCCTACACTTTTATGAGCACAACGAAGTCACCAAAACCAGTTCTGTAAGGAAGATTCACTGCATCTGCCACAAGAACTTCTTGACCTTTATCAGCATAGAACTGGATCGAGCGGGATCACGAGACCATATTCGACCCTGCCCCGGTCAGTTCCCACCTTATTTAGAATGTGGGTTTTAATTCGTGTGGTCCTTCCCTCTGTCTTTTTTTTTTTTTAATTTGATTAAACCAGATGTTTTAGGAGCATTGGTGTTATTGTTGTTTTGGTTTTTTCTTAGTTTATACAGTCAAATTATTCAGTCAAACTGTCTTTTGATTACGGCAGGTTACTCTAGAAAAAATGTGGCATTACGTGTCATGCTTAGTTACAATTTACTGTGCCACACTTTAATTAATTAATATTTAATATATTATATAAGTTATTAAAGTGCAAAGAGAAAAGGAAAAACAAACATATTGAATGCATCAACTATGAAAATTTTAAGTGGCTCAAAGGTCTTTGATATGATGGACTCTGGAAATTTTTGTAGCTAGTAAGGATTTTACCTCTACAACAGTTTTACCTAATTCGAATCGAATTAATCAAAAATTAAAAAAATAATTGGTATCTTATAGTAAAAGAAATGATTTTTAATCTTCTAGTACATCCACAATATAATTTCAAAATTAGTTCTTAAGTCTCACAAATTCGCAATTAAAGGCTCACATGAATAAATTTAAAACATATAATTTTGGATACTACTTTGTCAAATGAATTAAAAGAATTTCCTAGACTTAAAAACTTGTGCAATTCAACTTGGGCGTAAAAATTTTTTAAAAAAAGTTTAAACAAAAGACTAAAAAAAATGAACCCAAAAAGTATTTGGAAAGTGGGGTCCACCCACATGTACCAAGATCCAAGAAGCATGTCATATTTTCAATGCATGTAACCAGCCTAAGTGTTACATCAAATAGCTCACAAATCACTATACTCTTTTCCCGATGATCCAATAATATTGCAAGGAGAGGACGAAAAAGAATCAGCACAAAAAACAAACCCCAGAAACGAAGACACAACGCAATGATCAAATGGGGATGTTGTCTATCTATAAACTTAGTTTTCACGGCACTAACTGACTAAACCACCACACACATCTCTGCCTTTCTTCTTCTTTTCAAGCCACAAATTACTTGATTATTATTTGTTTGAACGAATTGTCAATCGAAGTAATTACGGTGTCAATAATTTAATTTTGAGATTCTTAAAACATTAATATAACATACTTTTATCTTATATAACATAGGTCTACCGACAACATAAGTATAGAATCTGAATTTCCCCCCATCCCCTTTTTGTGGATTGGATACATGATACCAACAAGCTTACATAACAAAGTGAAACTTGTGGCAATTGACATAAAGAAGTTGTTTGTCGATGTAGTTGCAATTTATGTTTCCAAAGATGTTAATTCAATCTAAATAAAAGACTAAAAAAATAACTAAAAAGTATTTGGGAAGTGGAGTCCATCAACATGAACTAAAAAGTAATACAAGAATCATTAGAAGCACAATACATGGTTTCTTTCAATAGACCACTGAATACAAACAAAATAAACTAGATCAGGTACTTGATTGGGAAAGCTTACCTGATAGATTAAAAATAACAGATTGCAGATTTGATTAATTATCACCTTTTTTTCTTTAAATTCACAATGCCATCCTAAAAACTATTATCACCTCACATGATGAGAAAAGCTCTCCAAATGTAGAATTAATCTATTACTATATAAAACAAGCAATCTACTAAATTAAATTGTCTAGTTCCAGCGAATTGAAGAGATCTAAACATGTTAATAGAAGCAAAATTACACAAAACAATTTCATGATTCCCAGTAACGAATTGAGTTCACGACCAAGATATTATTCCAATCACAGAAAAATCTAAATCTCCATGATGTGGACCTGTGGAAGAGACAATATACTGACATATTTCCTCTTGTGGAACTTTAAATGGACACCATATTACTATAACAACATCTGGTCAAATTCAGAGTTCAGAGCCGTCCATTTAGACGGTGGACCCCACCACCATGCCCGTCTAGGTGGCCTAGCTCCACCCTCTTATGTGACCATCTGGACCAACCTGTATATACCCTAACACCAACGCCAATACCAACGAACTAAACTCCATCGGAGATTAAGCTACAGAACGACATGACAGGAACTGAAAAGTAACTGATGGGTACCCACAAAATCTAAGCACAGGAGACAAGGAAGGCTAAATTTGGAAGTTACCAAGCAGGCAAGCACGATTTCCCACTGTTGTTTGCTCCACTTCCTGTCCTGCAGAGCCGTCTCGAGCTGGGCTGAAACACACCGGCAAGTAATCATCAGACTCGCATCGAAAAGCTGAGCTTCGAAAATGCTTCACCAGTCTCTCCTTCCCCTACAACAAATCATCATCAAAGTTTTCAAAGCAAACCATCAAAAGATATTAATTAATTAATTAATTAGTTAATGGGCAAGAACAAGTTTAAAGAAGATTGATGATTAGGGCTACATTAAACACATACAAATGTTACCTGAAGCCTAGCAGACACGATTTGACGAATTTTGGATGAGTGAAAACGATCCCATGATTGACCGTTGCTAGTTTCAGAAAACCTCCGTGCAGCTTTAGGGTCTGTGAAGTTCACGAAGGCGTACCCTTTGTTTGCCTTTTTTCTGTTAACAATACATAAATAAGCCATGTTAAATGCAAAAAGATATGAGATCAAACAAACAAGCACTGACTATATATACTCACTCAAAATCCACAGGCAGATACAAGAAGTCATAGGCGGATATAAACTTTTCAGTAGAGTCGGAACCAGCTTCATCGTTCATTGTCATGCAGTGCTTATCCAAAAATTCCATCAGCAATTCACGACTGGA
>CAODLS010466390.1:0-31009 GCA_948243855.1 Flueggea neowawraea | reverse complement strand
CTTTTAATTATATAATACATTATCATAAAATAAAATCACTCATATGGGCCAAATTATGTCACACATAATTAAATACCCATAACCATGATAACTAGTAATTCATATTAAAAACCCATTACATTAATGGACTATTTATTAAATCTTATTTAACACATAAATTATATAACCCTGAATTATTATTGATTAATCAAATTAATCATCTTAATAATTCAATCACCACAAAGAGAGAACCTTTGTAACCAATCCAATTCGTTCTTGTGTGTGACCCAATAAGCCCACTCGCAATTGATAATGGGCCTTGTCCCAAACCTTTGGGCCCAAAGTTCATAAGTGGTATCTAGTAATACATTATGGCAACCCAAAATCGAGGATGTCGGCGATCCTAGTTAACATTTCACAGTCTAATATTTAGTCCTTTTGTCACACGATATCTCATCTAAGCATAAGGCATTGTCACATGTCAACCTTATATTGCTTAGCATGTTTCTTGATCTCAAATAGATTGATATAACAAATGACATTGATAAACCCCTTTATCAATTCATTCGAGTATGCATACATTCCATCAATCTCACTCATCAAGTGGCCAAGAGATATCACTCTTCGTAAGAGGAACAAATCCATCACTCTCACTATCACTCCTCTACATGATATATGACATATCCAATCATAGCCTTTATTGTTACCCTGTTACGGATAATGTTTGACTAAATCAAAACATGTGATTCCTTATGTAGGAGTCGATAGTGAGTTTTAGTCAGAGGACTCAAATATCACCACTGTATGAAAGCTACTTTGTGACAACAATCCATGAAGTGCTTTCATAGCGGGCCAGTCCAATACATGTTCCCTAACAAGTATCTATGTTCTAAGTGATATCCCATATCCATAATTAGTAAAATGTGATTATCCTCTTAGCAACATACTAACCTTGGTTTGTTATCATTCCCATGATAACAATCGATTAGGAACTTTTAGAATAATATTCCTTTTATCCTTATAGTTTTACTATCAAGTCACGCACTTGATGGCATAAGGAAGAATAGACTATTCATGGAGTTTTATCTTCATAAAACATATAATATTTCATAGAAATGAAATGCCTCTTTATTAAATAATTGAATGACAATGTACATCAATGATTGGGCTAGGGCACAATTCTAACAATAGTTGTCTACCTAAATTGCATGTGGTAGTTTTTGAACTGTTTTCAAAACAGTGTTTGTGAGGCACGTATGAGGCTGTCTGGAGTGTTATTCCTCACTGAGCCCTGACCCCCTTTATTTCTCTATTTATGTTGATTTCTATATCTTTGGTTCATAGATTTTGGCGTTGACAACCTTTCCGTATCCTGACTGCTAGTGAGATGTCTTTTGGTTAGTGATGCCCTTTTGTCTGGGCTCTTCTTTTGTATTGTTAAAGTTCCACACCAGGATGTTGTAGGGTTATGGGTTTACTATTTGTATTTTGATATTTGATACTTATGATATATTTTTGGATTTATATTCGTTATTCAATTTATGATATTTACTTTACTACTTATGTTTTAAACAATAGATGTTTTCGTTGAATGTTTTTAAATAGTAACTAAATATTTTGGGTAGTAAGTTATGATACATGGAGGCTTGTGCAAGTCGAGTCGGGCTTCCACAGACGGTTCGTCTCGTACGTCGGTCTCGGCCTGGTTTGGGGTAACAATGTTCTTCTCTCTTTCTCTCTTCCTCTCCACCTAAACCCTAGCCATCATTCCTCTCCCCTCCCCTCCATCTCCGACCACACCCATCCCTCACCTTCTCTGACGTCGCTTCTATTTTCCTCTCTCTCGCTTCTCTCCACCATTAGTCTCTTATTTTTTCTTCCTCCCCTCTCTTTGTCAGTTTCAATCTTTTGATCTCGCTCTTTAAGATTTGCAGTCATCGAACCATCGTCCTCTCTTTCAGATGTCATCATGTCATTCTCGATTTCGTAGAGCGTCAGCGACGGCGGTAGAGGAATGGTGGCGGCGGCACAGAACAAACCCTAACACTTCAATTTTTGTTAATTACTAAACAAAATATATTTAAATTTGTAAAAAAAATAACAAGTGAGCTTATTAATTATTATTAAATAAAATATAATTACGTTTTTGTAAAAAAATAAGTGATATTCAGATACCCTTGAAGACCTATGGAGACTTCCAGTATAGACCCTTAGAGACCAGTAGAGACCTTGGAGACCCTTGGAGACTATTGGAGATCTCTGGAGACCTTGAAGACCTCCAATGGATACCCCTAAAGACCTCCAGTGGAGACCACTGGAGACTTTTTTGGCTTGATTTGATTTTCTAGCAAAAAATTAATTTTTCACGAAAATATTGCAATTATGAAAATCTTTCATTTTTTAAGTTTGGCGATCTGCACATTTCCATAATTGGAAATCTGTTTGACAACTTCTATTTTTGAATTTTTATATTTTTAATTAAAATAAATGTGTGAATTTCCCGAGAAAAGCTGGATCTTGGCAAAATTATGGCAATGCATTTTCGTGCTATGAGCATCGATAAGTCGGGTCAACTACATGGGGGTGTGTATGTGACGAGCATGGCAAAATTTTTCGGGGTTAAGTTGAATGGATTAAAGGGTATAAAGAAGATGGACGTTCTTGATATGAAAACATGGAAGATCATGCATTTGGTCTATGAATACCATTGGAGGGTGACTTCCCGTTCGAAAATCAAAAAGGGCCGAAGCAATCTCTTCGAAAGGAGGGCGTAAGTAGTGCGCCATCACCTCCATCCACACAAGAAGAACCTAAAGAGCAAATAAATGTAGAAAATGCCCTTGAAAAACCAGATACATTCATCCCCACCCTCGCCAATTTCGAAAGGAGGAAGCTAACTAAGTAATGCATCAACAGTGTGTGGAGAGAACAATATGTTCAGGGCAAGCTACTAAGACAAATGGCACACCATCTATACTGGATGCAACAAGAAATGGTGATTTTTTTTTTAGAATACTACTCATTGTTTCAACAAGCCACTCGAGTTGGACATTTTACCTGAACCGAATGAAGAAGACAACAAAGATGAGGGAGGACATGGTCATCATTGGTGATGTTACAAGTTTGAATTTTGCATGCATGAACATTTAGGATAGGTTCGTATGCACTTTTGAATTTAGATATAGGAGCATGTTTAATTTTCTCTTTTTATGTTTTCATTTAATAATGCAAATAGCAGTAATTAGGATGCCTTCATGCACACATACTTTATAATCATGATGTGCATTTATTCCGCTAACTCTTTGTGTTTTATGTCTAAAATTTTGGAGCCGTGAGGTCAAAGGAAAAGAGCAAAACCAAGCAAGGCGAAAAAATAAAGAAGCATTCTTAACCTTCTCCTTCTTTACTTTTAATGTTTAATGTTTTAAATTGAACTTGTCCCTTTGTTAATTGCTTTTGTCAATAATGATTCGGATACATTCCGAACATTGGGGACAATGTTCAAAATAAGTGTGGAGAAGGAGTTTATGAATGTTTGACTGTTTAATTGTCTTTTCTTAGACATTGATTTTGCTTAAAATGTTGGATTTTTGCTTTATTTTTTCTTAAAATCTTCTTTTTAGAATGCATCAAACTTGAGTAGAATATGATTGGAATTGGATTGGTTCGGGAAATGTTTGTAATATGTTGGCATGTGCTTAACATGATCAATTAAGGAATACTTGTTATTCGTTAATTATTTGAACCCTAATTGACATTTTTATATTGCAAGGTTGGGAGTTTTTTTTTATCAAACAACCATAGTCTATTAGTAGTGGCATAATAAAAAGGCTTGCAAGCTTGTTGTTAAGTTGTTTTATGCAAAACTATGTTAATGATTGACTTGTTTAAAAAAAAATAGAGTAGACTTGGCTATAGTTTAAGTAAATGGTGCTCATTAAATGTGTGAAATGGTTAAGCCTCCCTTTTGAAGGTTGAACATAAACAAGCATAAGCGCATGAAATTTCAACCCAAGGTGGAAATGATAAGTACTATCAATGGAAATAAATAAATATAATCACAATGACCCTTAATTTGCTAACTCGTTTGTAGCACCCAAAACGAGAGGGATGCAATTAAATGAGAATGAAATGAAAGAAAATGTAAAAGAAAGCATGTATAATTAAAGAGTCAAATGAATGAGGCCAAATTTTCTCTAGAATTGAAGGAAATACCGCTTTGATTTAGCAACTGGAGAGATAATTTTTAGAAATGACAATAGACTAGGGGACTTGATACATAAATTCTCAAAATTGCCATGTATAAATGCTAAGGTTTGGTTCTTGTATGTGATGAATATTATTGTATTTTTTCCTTCGTCATTTTATTTGCATACTCTGATAGTAATAGAATACCTCCAATTTTTTGATTTTAATGCTATTCTTGCCTTGGGATTGGGATTGGTTTGCTTGGGGACAAACAAACAAGCAAGTGCAGGAGAATTTAATGTATAATAAATTTACATAGTTAATCAAGCAATTATATCTAGCATTTTTATCATACAAGTGTGTAGTTATTATTGAATTTATACACTTTTGGTGTTTCATGTAGGATGACTATGAATGTATAGAATGTGGAAGAAATGTGACAAAATGGCATGAAAAAGGGAGTTTAATGAAGAGTTAGAAGGAAAGGAAAAAGCAGAAGGAAGATTGATTCAGGGATGCCATGATCATCACCACACTCGACACCATGGCCATGGCAAGGAGCGACTTCTGATGCCACACCTTGAGCCACAATCAAGGCTATGACCATGGCTTCCCACTACTTTGGAATTTTAAGAAGGCCAAGAGAGACCACGGCCATGGCATTCAATGCCACAGCTGTAGCGTTGTGCAACATTATAAAACAGAGAGAGGCCACGATCATGGTATGCCCAGATGTAGGAGAAATATTTTGACGAGTCAAAGTAAAGGTGTGGGGACCAAGTGCACACTAATAAGCAGAAATTTTGACAGAAATGTTTGTAGGGTTTGTGGGCATGACAAGGGGTATAACTACTCTTAAAACTTACTCTTTATAAATGCACCTAAAAGTTACTCTTTTGGGGCCTTTTCATCTTTGAAGAACAATTTTATTCTTTTTGCCTTTTCATTTTTTAAAGAAAGTTTAAAGGTTTTGCCAAAAGGGTGGAAGAGCTTGAAAGACTAGAGGATTCTTCTTGAAGGAGACTTGAAGGGGCTTCTTCTACATTAATCATTCTTCTATATCTTCATTATTGTATTCGGTGACAATGTTTAATGTTCATTTTTATTTCTTTGTTTCTTTTATTTTTTTACTATGGTAGCTTAAATCTATAGTTAGGGTATTGCGTTTTAGAGATGTAGATCTTTGATGAATATTCACTATATTAATGAATGAGTATTGTGTTTTATTTCCGTATCTTATGTTATGCTGTAGATGTGTGATTTAATGGCTTGTTTTGAATGGAATATTATTATGCTTGATCACCATAATGATGTTTATTGATAAGTCTAGGTGAATAATCGAGAGATGAAGTTTAGATGAGGTCCACAAGCATTGAACTTACTCAACTTAGGATAGACATATTCTATGTAGGTAAGGTCTTTGATGAAATTGCTAATGTCACAACCCAGGATCGGGCCGCGACCGGCGTACGAGGCGAATTGTCCCCGACCCATCTCACACAAGCCTCAAAGATCAAATAATTTCCCAAATTCATATTATTAGCCGACTTATTAATCATATTAAAACATTATACATAAATTTAAGTTTAGAAAAATAATATCCCGAACATCAAAACATAATACCAAATACTAAATAAGTAATTTAAATAAAACCGTTAAACAATATTTATCAGATACAAGCCATAACCCACTACTCGGTGTGGAGCAACTAAAATAACAAAAACTCGGACTGAACAATAAGGCACTCACTGCTGACAAGGGCACCTCATTGAATGTGGAAGATCGAACGACCACTATCAAGAATACCTAAAAGGTGAAGTAAAAAAATAAACAAGGAAAAAGAAGGTGGTAAGAACTTAGTGAGGGATAACACTCCAGAGCAGCTCCGGGCCTCACAAAAACAGTTTTAAAAACTTTCAAAATACCACATGCAGATATAAGTACATAGACGTATACACACTATATACAGAGTAATATTATTTTCGAAAACCATTTCGAAATCCTTTGCAACAATGCAGTCAACAAACAGTCACCTGAATAGACTAAGGAATAATTTAAATAAAATATTTAATTGTCCAAATCCAAAATAGCCAACATATTTCCATTCAAAATTATTTTCTGAGAAAAAATTTATTTTCTAAAAATATTATAAGCTTTAACAAGACTAGATCAGATAAAAGGAGTCATCTGGAATTGATAATAGCCAAACTATTTTCTTTAAAATATTTGTTGAAATCACATTTATTTCCCAAAGATATTTTCATAGAGGAGTACCAAAAAAAATAGAGAGAAGTACCAAAACATTTTCAAAGAGGGATCTGAAATCACATATCTAGAGTCAACGAGATTCTATAATAGCCACATAGGCAAAGATTAGTCGCTCAGGCACCATGGTATAGCCACTAAGGCAAGTATAGGCCTCTTAGGTACATAGTATTAGCCACTTAGGCAAATGATACATCATCGGTGTATCAAAAGCTACGCTACCTCGTAGCTAGGTGTCCCAAATTAAAATGTTTGCCAAAAATATTTCGAAATACATATTTAAAATATTCAAATTCAAAATATCCAAATAGGCAACATAGTGAACAAACAATTTTATTCGCCAAAACATACCAAATGTTCCGAAAAAATATTTATCACCAAATTCCATTTGGTTCCAAAAGCAAATACTTAGTACAGAGACTTCACTTGTTTTAGAAACAAAACATTTATTTCAAAAAATATTCTTAAATCCAATAAGAACATTTTCTACAGAGTAAGTCTTGAAATCCATAACAATGGTTATTTTCAAAATTATAATAAATATTAAAACATAATATTTATTTCAAAAACCATCAAGGTTTCCACAACAAAGGTTTTCACATAGATCTGATTTTTAGGATTTCATATCCTTTAATTATTCCAGATTACATGTCATGTTCAGACAAATAATAATATATATATATATATATATATATATATATATATATTTAGAGGACATAACCTATGTGTCTGAAGATGCTATCCACTCACCTGGATGCCGAGCAAATAATCCAGAGCACAGTTCACCGGTGAATAGCTAGTCTCATCGGAGACCAAACAAAGCTGGAATAGACATTTTAGAAACAAATCAATACATGGTACTGTGGCGGTACCGAAATACATGCAAATGCATATGCAAACCCAAACGCTCAGACAAAGCCTAAAACCCTTTTCGGACCAAAGCCTAACATACTAAATCAAATATTACACAATGGTGTACAATTACACTTTAATCCTTGAGCTTAGGAAAATTACTAACTAGTCCCCCAAATATTCCAATTTAATATTTTGGTTTCAACTCTCCAAAATAATATATTAGTAACCAAAGAATCTCAACATGTATAAATTAATCCTCACACATATGCAAAATAACATTTTGATCCCTAAATGCAAAATATCTCATTTGGTCATCAAATGACAAATTACACAAATAGTCCAACTTTCGATTCAGCCAATAGAAATCGAATCCAAACACCCACATTGGCTCTAATCAACCTCAGGAACTCAAATCTATAATTGGTTTATAAAAAAATAACTCAAAATCTCCAAATTTTAGCAAAAATCTAAATTAAACCCTAGTTCATCCAAGAACACATCAAATCTCATGATTCAAAGCTATATTTATGTTTATCTAACCTCAAATAATCATAATCTAACAACCTCAAGCATCCATTTCATCAGAATCTTCCAAAAGTTCAAACCCATTCAAATTCAGCCTAAAGCATAAATCCGAGATTAATTCATGAAAACAAAGTAAAAACCAAGAAATAATCATGATCTTACCTCAAGAGATGTTGTGGAATGAATGAGGAGTGATGGGAGATATTTTCAGATTGACTTGGAATGGTTTAGAGTGAGAAAATTGAGCGAGAGCCAAGAGGGGTCGGGTAGGGGTATATATAGAACCCCTGCCCAAAACGGTGTCGTTTCACTAAATTACATGGATAAATCGAGTTATAGGTCAACTAACTGGAGTTAAATTTAACCAAAATTGACCCCTTAACATGGCTTACTAGAGTTATACAAAGGTCAACTCGAGTTGTCCTACTTCCATATAGCTTGAGTTATCCAGCTATCATATAACTCGAGTTATAGATTTCCCTAACTCGAGTTGAACAACCTCCATATAACTCGAGTTATCCATTCTCTAACTCAAGTTATCCACGGGTCATTTCAGCTAGAGTAACATAAAGTGTTTACTCGAATAACTCATTATTCTCAGGCTCAACAACACCAAACCTTATAAAAATATCATCATTAAACACCTTCAAACATCAATTCAACATCCCAAATATCTAAAGATCATCATGAACATTCAAACATTAGATCATACTTGAACGAGGTTCAATCGAAATTGAACGGGGTTCAACTAAGGACTTGTCGGAATTGAACAAATGCTACAGAAAAAATCATCGGAATGGACGGGGTATTACACCTAAGAAGCCTAAAGAGTCTAATTTAGTTTGGTTTAACTGAAAGGATTGGCCTAGTAAATGTAGACATAGCCTATATGAACTCAGAAGAGGCTTTAGGCGAGGAAAGTGGAGAGAACACTTGTAATCCCAACATGGAAATCCAAGAGGGGTGGTGAATTAGATTTCTTGCTAAAAACTAAAGCTTTTTGAAAATTTTTTGTAATATTTTTATAAAACGAAAGCAATAGCTCAATCCAACACACACCAAAGTAGATCAAATGAAATGAAAAGCAAGTAAATGAGAGAGAGTAAGGGAAGAGATGGCAAATTCGATTTATAGTGGTTCGGTCCTCCTTGACCTATGTCCACTCCTCTAGCTTACTAGAGAATTTGAAATCCACTAAGACTTTTCCTCACTTCCTGGTGGATGGAAACCTTTACACACTTGTTTTTACAGGATCAACAAGAAACCTTTACACCTTATTTTTGCAGGCTCAATAAGAAAATCAACACTTGTTTTTTCTCAAGGCTCTAACAAGCAAACCTAAACTATCTTCAAGCTTTAACACTAAAGCTTGATTTACAAACAATTTCCTAGATTAAAGATAATAATCTCACTCCAACTCAGAAAGCAAATAGCAAGATAAGATCTTGGTTGGAATGTAAGAGCTTTAGAAAGCTTAGAGACAGAAAGTCAAGAAATTGAATAGTAAAGCTTGGGCACACTGTCAAAGAGTTTTCTATTTACCTCTGAAGTGATGACCTCTATTTATAGGTGGTCTTCAAAATGTAGCCGTTGCAGGTCATGAATTTGTCGTTAAGAGATGAAAGAGAAACTCTGATTTTATGACATCAGCAGGTATAACGTGAATAAAATCATATACAACATGCGTTGTATATGTCCAATTTAGATGCTACGTGACTTGTTTCTCTTCTACGTGTCTTGCATCCATCTCAAACGTGACTGCCTCAAATGTCACTTACTGTAACGTGACTTGAACTACTTGCAACATGACTTGTATTCCACTTAGATGCCATTGCCTCAAATGTCACTTTATGTAACATGACTTACACATCTTGCAACGTGTCTTGATCATCCTTCAACGTGCGTTGAACCTAGCAACTTCAGGCTTCAACATGCATTAACGAACTTAAAATATCGTATCTTTGATTCTTCACGTGACACTGTACAATTTGTCAAGAATATTCAAATTTGAATCCCAAGACACCGATTTGTCAGAAGCTGACATCATACCCGTCTGCGTGACTTGTAACCTTTACAATGAGCGTAGACGTGTTTCTTCAAAGATGGATCCTTTACTTGTCAACGTGACTTGCAGAAGTTGAAACGTGAGTGTTGCCTTGTAACTCCACTTCAAGTCTAGTGTACATTACATCAATGTGACTTGAATGTTGCACAACGTGACTTGTAAGCGTGTCCAGTCAGTCCAGAGAGTTCATTTTCCTCATAACGCGACTTGCATACCTCACAACGTGACTTGTATGCTTGTGCAATCCATCAAGTGAGTTCAACATTCTCATAACATGACTTGGACCATGTGCAACGCGCCTTGTATGATTCGGGATCATTCTGTTTCCTGAGTGATCCTCGTTAACGTGACTTGCATCTGATGATGCGTGACTTGTGATGTTTCTGGAAACCTTGAATATGATCAACGTAACTTGCAACTGGTACAACGCGCCTTGGTCATATCTCTACGTGCTTAGCTTTAGCTACAACGTGCATTACTTAAATATTTCAATATTTTGTTTAAATCATCAAAACTGAGAGTCAACAACACTTATAGTCCTTTAAACCCCATCATTAATATAGTGAGTAGGAGTCTCGGTCAAGTCTTGAAGTCCTAACTTTTCATCTATTATTGGTTTTCTCGAATCAATTTTTATTATCACTTGCTTGCTTTAGTTAATTTAGTGTTGCTTATATTAAAAACATCAAAAACCAAATCATGGAATGTATTGCTTTTTATTTCCGAATTGATCACTTCTAATACTCGTCCTCGTGAATTCGATACCCTAGAAATATTTCCAAAGTTAAAACTCTATCAGCAACCGTACGCTTGCTGTAGAGTAGATCATAAATTATCTAATTTATCCTATTACATTAACATATCAGAGTTAAATTGTCCAATTGGGAACACAAACACAAAACCCTTTTGAAGAAGCACTTTGGTGATGAGTTTGTTCTCGGTGTTTGATGTCTTAAATCCAACCATTAATGAGATCGTTTAGAGACTATTGAAATTTAGCTGGTTCCATTCAAAAGTGAGTTTTATATGGATCTATATGTTCTTATTGTCATCATTGATTAATTCAAAATTTGAATGGGGAAAAGACGAATATGGAGTTGTGTTACTCTATTTAGCATATCGGTGATTACAGATGCTGAATTTGAATTTTGGAATACAAAAACATAAGATTAATGTTACTGAGATAGGAAAATATTGATTGTCAGATTGAAAGAATAAAAGATAAATTATATTAAGGTTTCTACTGTTTAATTTTAGTGATAAGGGCATCATGTAATCGGTTTTCTCACACGTTTGCACTCAACTTAGTTCGTTTCTTGCAAAGCATTCAGGATTTAACATGAAATCAAAACAAAAATCTCAAAATAAACAAAAGTTATTTTACTTTGAATAAAAAAAACAAAATTCATTTCACTAAATAAAACATCATAATACACGAGAATGACAACAAAGAATATAACATATGCCAGTTTAACCTACAATAGAGTAGATTACATCAAATGGCTCACTCTAACTCATATGTCATTTCATAAGGAATATCAGTCAATTGCCGACCCATCTGTCGTTTCACTCATTTCGAAGCGAGCAATATGTTTGATCCTGTAACTCTCATCACCATTCAACCGCCTTACAAGATCTCCATGCGCAGGTCTTATACTCATTTGTTGAAGAGTGAAAATATTTTGTAATCCTTCAGGGAGAAACATCAATTTTGGACAATAATCAAATCGAAGTGACTTTAAACATGGAAAACCTCCGACAGAAATTTCAGTCCATTCTATTAGAAACTTTGATCTAATTAGCAAAGTTTCTAGTTTTGGGAAACCTTCGCAGTGCAGAAGTCTTCACCAATTAGCTTTGCCTCATAAGCATATAACAAATGAAGAAACTTCAATTTGGGAAGATATTGAAGGGTAGTAGACGGAATCGCAGTTAATTTTGAATAAAATAAATCTAAAGACATAAGATTCTTCAAATCAGCAATCCAAATAGGTAATTCTATTAGGGTGCCTTTTAATTGAAGCTCTTGTAGGAGGGGTGGAGGGGAAAATGGTTCTAGGAGAGGACGAACATTAATAAATTTGTCTTCATAATAGAACCGTTCTGCTTCCATGGACAAGGATGTGAGGTTCTTCATACTCATGATGATTTTAAGTAACTCATCAGTATTTTCAAAAGCAACGGAATGAATACGAAGACTTCGCAGTTGGTTTAAAGGACTTAATTCACCAATATTGTCACATCCAGCGTACGCCATTGACAGGTGCCTCAAAGTTTTAATATGCAATAACTTTTCAGGGATTTCATATAAATAACGAGATTCAAAAGTCTGCAAGTGTGGAAAATTACCCAGGGTTGGTAGAATATATCTTGATTTACAAAAGTCCAAACTTAAAAACCTGAGGCCAACATGCTCTACCACCTCATTCAATAAGATATCATTTGTTAAGCTTGTTAAAGCTAATACTAACAGAGACCTTAGCCCAAATATTGTACCTATAGTAGCATGAGAACGCTTGACTTCACACACTGTTTCTTTCGATGGCACTTCCCAGTAAAAACTGATCCCCCATTCCGGATAGTACTTTAAGTAAGGCACGGTTGATGAAAGGATCAGTTTGATCAACCCAAAACCAAAAACCAGGAACTCTCTCAAATCTGCTTTTCTTGCAGCTGAATAATAGTTGTGGGGATTGCTTGTCTCGATAGTTTTTTATTTACCTTACTATATGCTTAATAAATAGAAAAAGCAAGAGACACATGGCTCATGGAATATAATAAAATGGACAAATTGCTATGTTATGAAATGGGGTACTTTATTCCTTGTGGGGATTGGCTATAGTTAAAAGTGAAGGACTACGTACTTACTAAACGCGTTGCTGACAGGGTATTTACTACGGTGACTCACCCTAGAAAATGAGGATGGTGACTCATAGAATGAACATCGTTAGATTTACATGAAAGAAATATTAGTGTTTTATTTAAAATTTTGTTATAATAAAATTGGGTGTATTATATTTTTTCTCTTTAAAAAATTATATCCACCTAAGGTTACTTACCCCGTAACGTGGACATCCCATATCCAAAAGTATATATCAGAATATTATTTCAAAATAGTCATGCAAGACTTATCAAAACAAATAGGACATATATATAAAACAATATATATATATATATATATATATATAGTTCAAAAATAAAATACTGATTATATACAAATAAATCACATAATCAGTTTATTAATTTAACTAATCCTTAGATTAATCAAATTTCAAATATGTGTCAAGCACAACAAAAACGAATTCACTTTTGAGACACAACTTATGTGTCTAAAGCTGTCATCTACTCACCTGAATGTCCATAACAAAGTCGCCAATCAAGCACACGAGCCGGTGACTGATCTCGCTGGCAGGAACATGAAACTGAAATATTTACGTACAAATCAAATATCAGAACAAAATACTGGTACTGTAGCGGTACCAAATGTAATACACAAATGTAAATGCAAACACATGCTCGAATTCGAAAAGTCTATTTCACTTGAAGACCTATCGCTATTGTCTCAAAAATCGAATTTATACAAAATTACAATTTGGTCCCTGAACTTTTGTAAACACAAGATTTAATTTTCCAATATTAAAAAATTATTTTCCAAAATAATTGGAAAAATTACCAAAAATTAATCCAAAAATACCAGATATTACATACTTCCCCCTCAAAAGAAATATGTCCTCAAATTTCCAAAAAAACAAAATTTAAAGCTAAGATCAAACCTATGTCTAAAAAATGACAACATATATTCAGAATCTCAACATATCCATCATAGAAGAACTAACTAAAAACTCACAAGCGCATCGTTCTCTCGGACTCAGATATGCAAACATGTATTAAAAATGCAAAGACGCAAAGACACAAACAAAGTATATAGCCTATGAATCGGCTATATCAATTTGGTGAGGAAAACTTCACCGCAATTCATGCTCGGTTTCCCAAATGGCCTATTCCTCTGTGGAATGTCTCCAAATGACTTTCCTCGAAGTAATCTCAAACATAAGCGCTCAAATCAAATCTAAGTATTACTGTCACATTCACCAATACACGATATCGAATCGCCAAAGTACAACTCATCCTTCAAAATCATTTGAAGTTAATATATAATTTGGTTTCCAACCTAATTACAAAGATTCAAATCGAGATTCAAATACAATTAATCATCAAATATTTAACTCCAATTAGTTCTCAAATATCCAGATTCTCATAGTCAATTCAAACTGAACTAACTCACTAGTTAATTCATACACCACCAATAAGATTCGATAATATCTAATATTATAATCATTCGCATCACATATACCAAAATCGTAGACTGATCTCAACTTACTTCCTCAAACAAAATGTAGTTCGTTGAAATGATCATATCCAATAGACACCAGTTTCAAATCCATAAATTCAATCGAGACTGAAATATGCAACCAAATCGCTCCACGTGCTCAAATTAAAGTACCATAGTCATTTAACTCCAAACAAAATATCATCAATTTTTTCAATAATGGGATTGATTACCTAACATGTCACGACCCGTTTCTGGACCATAACCGACATACAAGGCAAACCGTCTATGGGAGCCCGGTTCGTCTAACACAAACCTCAAAGATCAGAACATACTACCCAACTTGTTCGATTATCAAAACATTTATTTAAAACGTTATTTATCAAAAGCGAACGAGATATAAAATAAGTTTATATGAAATCATATATATATATATATGTATATCAAAAAAATATCAGTGTAAACATATCAAAAACCAAAGTGGCAATCCCGTAACCTAATAGTATCATGGTGCGGAGCTCTAACAATACAGAAGGAGAGCCCGGACAAAACGACATCACTAACCAATAGACGGCTCACTAGTAATCAAGATGCAGAAAGTAGCTGAAGCCAAAATCTATGAAATTGAGATACAAGAATCAACATAGACAGAAAAATAAAGGGGGTCAAACCCAGTGAGGGAAAACACTCCAGACCGCCTCACACGTGCCTCACAAAGACTATTTTGAAAAAAGTTCAAAGCTACCACATGCAATATAAGTGAGTAAATAATATATAGTAGCATTCAAAAATTATTTTCCAAAACGTTTGCAAATAAAGCAAACAGTAGGCATGGAAATGTAATAACGATAATATTATTTTCAAAGAAAACAATTATCCGAGTCAAATCATATATCAAACATATGGGGACCATATCAAAGGTATGCATCCGGCACTAACATATGTGATGTGGACTCTGCCACTAATCAATGACGAATCATATGTTGGATCAGGACACATGGCTACCGGCATCCCTGGTAGCTGTAATTTCTCAAAGCAATGGTATACCAAATGCTACTACTACTCGTAGCACGAGTGTCCCATATAAAAAAAAAACAATTTATACTATTGCATAGTATAGAATCGTAGGCATGCAAAACAACATCAAAACAGAAAGCATATATATAATTCATACAAATCATTTTCAAAACAAAGTACAAATTATTAAACATATAACCAGTTTATTAGTTAAGTCAATCATTAGATTAGTCCAAATTCAACATATGTGTTGTACACATCAAAAACATAAATATGAAACACAACCTATGTGTCTTAAGCTATCATCCACTAACCTGGATGTCCAAGCACAATCATCAGTCAAGCCCCACTCGTAGGTGGCTGATCTCGCTGACAAGAATAAGAAGTTGAACAAGCAGATATATATCAACAGATATATCAAAAATCAATCAAAATGCAGTACTGTGGCAATACTAAATGCATGATATGCAAATTCAAATGGGGACTTGAAAATCAAAAATCTACGTAAAATTACAGTTTGTTCCCCGACCAGTGTAAAATTAAGTTTTAGTCCTCGAGACTTGAAAAATTACAAAACGATCCTCAAAGCAATCTGGGATTTCTAACTAGCCCTCCAAATAGTTAGAATACCTAAATAAGTCCCCTTACTCTTAGAAAAACCAAAATACAAAAATTACAACTTTGGTCCCTCAGACCCATGGATAACTCGAGTTATCAAAAGTGGTAACTCGGGTTATACCCACCCTGATTTACTCAATTTAGCCAAAGTGCTAACTTGAGTTATACAACTTTTGGTTTACTCGAGTTAGCCAAAGTGCTAACACAATTTATACACCTTTCTAGGATTTCTAGAATTTGTCTAACACGATTTAGCTCAAATAAAATTGATACCAATAACCCACATTGGCCCCAATTAACCCCCTGAACACGGATCTATACTCCAATCCATCAAAACAACTTGAAATCATTCAAAATTGCCCAAACCTGAATTGATTCAACCTATTTGTGAACATTGTTGTTTCTTATGATTTCAAGCCTAATCTAGGTGTTTTTAGACTTCCAAATGCATGATCTGACAACTCTCAACTACCATTCCAACAGAAACATCCCGAAATCAAACATATGAACAATTATTCAAAACCCTAATATGCACAATCTTTCATAAATGATGAAAAGAGAGGTGTAGGAGTGTAATCTTATCTCAATAGATGTCTAGAAATTATGAAGGACAACCTGAGATGATGTCAGGGCAAAGTGGGAGTGATTTGAGTGAGAAGAATATATGTGAGGTCGAATGAGTCGGGTGGGGGTATATATAGACCCCTTCCCAAAACGACGTCACTTCAGCAAAATGGCACAAGTAACTCGAGTTACAATACCCCTAACTCGAGTTAAACTTGCCCATATCATGGCTAACTCTAGTTATCAAAATGCTAACTCGAGTTAGAGCACCAGGTATCCTGATGCGATTCAAGAGACATGGATAACTCGATTTACACAATAGCTTACTTGAGTTATCCACCCCCTAAATAACTCGAGTTGACAGAAACCCCTACTTGAGTTATTTGAATGCTTGCCAACTTGAGTTACACATCCACTAACTCAAGTTATCCATTCATTTCAACACCAATGATTGATCAGAGTAGATCAAAAGTCACAAAGAATCTTAACCAAAAAGAACGAGATATTACATACTTTCCCCTTAAAAGAAATTTGTCCTTGAATTTCGAAACAAATTAAATCAAAGCTAAGATCAACTCTGGATCTTCCAAAACAACCCAAATCTAAATCTCGACTACCAGTCACAAAATGCAGCCAATGCTTAACTAGCACTCGGCCAACGTGTATACATGCAAAATGGTGCCATAATATAAGTGCAAAAATCAGAAATGCAAAGACAGAAACAAGATAACTGACCTAACAATCAGCTGAGTTGAACAGGTATGGATATATGCGTCATCATCTCATCTTCGGCCTCCCAAGTGGCCTCCTCAACCAAATGTTGTTACCAATTCACCTTCACTAAAGCTTTCTCCTTGTTCCAAAGTTTCTTGACCTTCCAATCAATAATCCTCACTAGAACCTCATCATAAGATAAGTCAGGCCTAACCTCAATCGACTATGGTGCCAGAACATGTGACGGATCAAAGACATACTTCCTCAGAAGTGAAATATGAAACACCAGGTGAACAGAAGAAAACTTAGGCAATAAATCCAAATCATAAGCAACGACCCCAACACGACCAATGGTCTCAAAAGGACCAATGTAGCTCGGACTCAGCTAGCCCTTCTTCCCAAATCTCATAACACCTTTCATATGTGATACTTTTAGGAATACATGGTCTCCTACCCCAAACTCCAAATGTTTATGCTTTGGGTCAGCATAACTCTTCTAAAAATTGTGAGCAGTCTTAATTCGTTGTTGAATCAATATGACATTCTCAGTGGTCTCTAAAATAAGATCCGACCCCAATGAATCTCTCTCACCAGCCTCGACCCAACACAGAGTAGATCTACACTTTCTACCATATAAAGTCTCGTAAGGCAACATCTCAATGCTCGAGTGGTATGAGTTATTATACGCAAACTCTACCAATGGAAAATGGGAATCCCAACTCCTAGAAAAATCCACAGCGTACGCCCTCAACATATCCTCTAAAGTATAATCGTATGCTCGGACTAGCTATCAGTCTGTGGATGAAAAACAGTGCTAAAGTCCAATCGAGTGCCCAACTCGTCCTGAAGTCTACGTCAAAACTACGATGTAAATTGAGGTTTTCTGTCAGACACTATAGAGATCGGCACACCATGCAAACATACAATCTTCTCAATGTACAACTTCGCCAGTTGTGTCGCTTTGTAAGTCGTCTTGATAGGAAGAAAGTGTGTAGATTTGGTCAATTGATCAACGATGACATATGCTGATACGATCCCACTTTCACTCCTGAAAAGGCATATATTGTAACAACCCAGAAGGATGCTGGTGTTCAAACTTAACATGTTGACAGGTCAAACATCGACTAACAATCTCAGCTATGTCCTTCTTCATCCCCGACCACCAATAGGACTCTCGAAAGTCTCAGTACATCTTAATATACTCTGAGTGTACAAAATAGGTAGAGTTATGACCCTTAGTCATAATCTCTTCGCGTAATCCACCAGAAGATGGTATGCACAACCTTAGCCCAAACCAAAGGACTCCAAAATTGTCAATCCTAAAACCAGGTACCTCGGATGTCTTAACTTTCTCAATCAAACCCAAAATCTCGGTATCCTCCTTTTGAGCATCTCGGATCTGATCTAACAAAACATGTCTTTCCTCCATGTGACCAAGTAATGCCCCAAAATCATCAAACTGAAATACAACTCCACTCCTCATCAGACTCTGCCACTCTGACAATGCTAGTCATATCTCGATTGTTATGTGAGCTAAACTCCCCAACAAATTCCAGCTCAAAGCATCAGCAACCATATTAGCCTTGCCATTATGATATGATATGGTGCAATCATAATCCTTTAACAGCTTTAGCCAACGTCTATGCCTCAAGTTCATGTCTCGCTGCCCAAAAATGTACTTCAAACTCTTATGATTTGTAAAGATCTCAAAAGTTTGTCCGTACAGATAATGTCTCCAAATCTTAAGTGCAAACACTACGGCTGCTAACTCCAAATCATATGTCAGATAGTCCTGTTCGTTCCTCTTGAGTTGTCTTGATGCATAGGCAATCACCTTGTCATGCTGTATCAATACGCAACCTAGGCCAACTCTCGATGCATCACAATACACCGCAAAACCTCCAGAACTCGACGGTAAAACCAACACTGGTGCACTCATCAGAAGTTCCTTCAATTTTTGAAAACTTTCCTCACATCTGTCAGACCAAACAAATTTAGCTCCGTTTTGTGACAATCGAGTCATAGGAGCTGCAATCCTGGAAAAATCCTAGATGAACCTCCTATAGAACCCGACCAAACTCAGAAAACTCTGAATTTTTGTAGCAGTCTCAGGCCTCTCCCAATCGAGTACAATCTCTACCTTTTTTGGATCAACCATAATACCATATCTCGACACCACGTGTCTGATAAATGCCACCTGCTCAAGCCAGAACTCGCACTTAGAGAACTTAGTGTAAAATTGATGTTCTCTCAAAGTGTACAAGATCGACCTCAAGTGATCCTCCCTACTCCTCGAGTAGATCAGAATGTCATCGATGAAGACAATCATAAATTGATCTAGATACGGCCTGAACACACTGTTAATCAAATCCATGAATGCCGCTGAAGCTTTTGTCAAACGAAAAGACATCACCAAAAATTCATAATGCTTGTATCTAGTTTGAAATGCAGTCTTAGAAATGTCCTCACCTTTAATCCTCAACTGATGGTATCCCAACCTCAAGTAGATCTTAAAAAATCATTGTGCACCCTGCAAAATGTCAAATAGATCATCTATCTTCGGAAGCGGATATTTACCTTGTTCAACTTTCAGTAATCAATACACACACGAAGGCTTCCATTCTTCTTCTTTACAAACAAAACTGGTGCACCCCAAGGTAAAACACTCGGCAATTCTGCTGGCGTCATCTGACACAGTGGAATTGATATTAGATCGGTACCAGACTGTAACTCTATAGCGAACTCGATCTCTAGATTAGGTGGGAGTCCTGATAAATCCTCTGAAAACACATCGGGAAAATCTCGAGCCACTGGTACATCTCCTACCCTCAACTCTGGTCCCTCTAACTCAACCAAAACAAAGGCCAAGTATGCCTCGCATCCTCGATGGATCATCTTCTTTGCTCTAATAGTGGATACATAGCTTCGTACCTGATAGGTTGCATTTATTACGTATTTTATGTAAGGTTTTTACATTGTTTTGCATAATAAATTGTTGTTTGCATTGTGTCTTATGTTGGTTTTGCTTAATCTTGTCATTTAGGTGATTGGTGGTTGAAGAGGAGCAAAACGGTGTTGTTTTGTCTGCTGCTAGGTTTGGAATGAAATACAACATGACCATGTCATATGTGTTGCGAAATCCATGTTGTTGCTATTTCGTTGGGCCGCGCATTTTGAAACTTTAGGCCTCGGGATTGCAGCTAAATGGACGAAATTACAAGGGTTTTTAGTTTTGTTTACTACTGGAACAATAGATTAATAATATCATTAATGTTATTTTGGTAATTTCTAATAGGAAGGGAATTAGGTTTTAGAGAAACAACCTATAAATACTCTTTTAATTTTGGTGGATGTCTTCCGCTTCCTCTAGTGAACAGTGACTTTTTTATAGAGCCATTGGTCTTTTGTGGTTTTCTTCCATTGTCATGTGTAACTAAATATGTTTCTAGTTAAGGTACCTTGATGTTTAATCCAAACGAATTGTGAGACTCGTGTTCTTAATTTATCTTTGTTGTTTTGAATATCTATTTTATTCTTGTGCTTGCTACTTATATTATTGTTGTGTTAATTATCTCAATAATGCGCAGTTGAATGATTGACACAGTAATAAATTTCTAGTTAGGACACGATGTCTCGTCAGTTTCTAACCTAGGTAGCAGATAGCATAGTTGTTTATGGTTGCACATCTTCTATGTTATGGAATGGAATAGTCAAGTCTAAATAAATTGAGGTCTCGAATTTGTTGGCTTGGATTGGGTCTTTTAAATTCTTAATGCTGCTAGTAGATGAAATCCTGTCAGAGGTCTCAGGGATTGTTTACTAGTAAGGGAAATAATTTTTTAGGGGTTTCGGAATTATCAATGAAGTAAGTAAAGATTGGTTGTTTAGAGCAGTTGTCTACAGCTATAACTAATCCATTCAAACAGTCGGATGTCATGTTGTGTGTCGATGATCAGTTCAACGGATTAAACAGAGAAATACCTTGGTTAGGCATTAATTAATATTGATTTGTCTTACTGTTATTGTTGTTGGCAATTTTTTATCATCTTTGCAATTGTGGTTCCATTTACAGTTAATTCATATTCTCGTGTTACACTCAATTGTTGCGTTATTCATTTATTCATTCACACTCATAATAGATTTTTCTCATCTTTAATCATTTTCGTGCTCTGCTTATTTTACATTGCAATTCATTTTCATCATTGGTTTCATCTTTAATTTCTTCATTTCTCTTTTATTTTTATTTTATTTTTGAAAAATAGCTGAATTTTAACTGGTCTCTATGGTTCGATCCTGTTTGCTGCTATACTCAAAATATATTCTCTGAACTAGTATTTATTTTGGTGGTTTGACAACCTACCAGTACCACACTATTTTTCTCACCATAATAACAGAACTCAGTATGACCAGACAGTCGAAAGCATACTCTCTTCACAAAACAGTCTAGGATAGCATGCCAAGTTGCAAGCCAATCCATACTGAGTAACCCAAAAGGCTTACTCAAGTGACAACCAATAGTGGCTTACTTGAGTGACACCCAACAGTGGCTTACTTGAGCAAGCAAAATGCTTACTCGAGTAATGCCATGTTCTTGGATTACTCAAGTAAGCCAAAACTCGACCCAAATGTGATTTAACCAATAAAAATCACAACCAAACACCCACATTGCCTATAATCAATGTGAATATGGATCCACTCTCAAATCCATCAAGACAACAAAATCATCACAAATCGACCCAAAACACGAGTTGATGCAACTATTTACTAACATGTTCAATTTGTATGATTCCAAGCCTAATCTAAGTGTTTATAGACTTCCAAAGTCCTGATTTAACAATCCATAACCAACACGAAACTAAACCTATGATCATTTGTTCAAAGCCTTAATATGAATGATCTTGCAAAATGAGGAAGAGAAAGATTTAGAAGCTTAATCTTACCTCAGATGATGATTAGGAACGAAGGGGAATTAACCAAAATGACTCCTGGAAGAAATGAGAACTATTTGAGTGAGAAATGAGAGATTAAAGTCGAATGAGTCGGGCATGGGTATATATTGACCCCTGCCCAAAACGAAACTGTTTCATGCCAAAGTGCATAGCTCAATCGAGTGACATGCCATCTCACTCGAGTGACACACCTCTTACTCGAGTAACACATTCCTAGGTGTTCATTATGCTCATCCAGAAATATGGCTCACTCGAGTAACCAAATGTCTTACTCGAGTGACGCATGCCTTATTTCACTGGAGTAACGCTACATAGCTTACTCGAGTGGTCCATGGTCTAAATCACTCGAGTAACACATAGATGCTTACTCGAGTGATCCCTCTCAAAACCCCAAATCATCAACTCAACACCCTAATTAATCAATATCGAAAAGGGGCTAATCGAAAAACTACAGAGGATTGGGCATCAAAGACCTATCCTCCTGGAATAAAGCTGCAATTGGAAAAAAAGATTTGGGATTATCTCTCTAATAAACCTACTTTGTCGGCAACATTGATAACCAAACAAAAGCTTAGGAAGCTAAGTTTATGAGGTTTGACTAAACCATTTGATTGTAGTTGGTCTTGGGGGAGTAAACTGAATCGTAGAGATGATTTTCTGCAATGGTTTTGTTTATTCTCTTGGGAATGGTAAAAGGTTTTCATTCTGGCAGTATCCTTGGTTCAATGGATCATCTATCCATGCAACTTTTCCTTCTCTTAATTTTTTTGACTCTGACATCCCTCTACATGCTAAAGTTGTAGTAGATGTTTGGAAACATAATTGTTGACAACTTCCTGACCCATTAAATGATGAAACTGTTGTTGCATGGCACTTGATTTCGCATGTAAATCCTGTTGCAACCAGTTCTGATAACATTACCTGGAGACATACTCCATTAGATACTTACACCATTAAAAGTGCCTGGAATGTTCTGAGGCCTAAATCCGAGCTTGTTTCCTAGTACTCACTTGTTTGGGGACCTTCACATATCCCTAAATTCAGTTTCACACTCTGGCTTGCTTTGCAAAATAAGCTTGCTTTCAAAGTCAGGTTTTTTAATTGAGGGCTTATTGAAGATGATAAATGTGTATTTTGTAAAGATTTTCCTAAGGATATTGATCATTTTTCTTTCAATGCTCATCCACAACTGGTATTTGGTTAGAGTTGCTTACTCAATGGAGGATTAGAAGATCAATCTTGCCTTGACAGAAGGAAATCAGTTGGTTCTCTCGTAAAACTAGGGACAAATTACTGATGAGTAAAGCACGCCGGCTTCTCTTCACTGCTACTATCTATTGGCTCTAGCAGGAGCGAAATGAGATGATTTTTCAAAAGGTGCAAGCCTCGGCAGATAGGGTTTGTCAACGATTTCGGGAGAGCATGAATTTGAAGATCCCAGGTTGCATGCATGCTTTGTATAGATGATTGTTTGTATAGTTTCATTATGGTTTTAGTACTGATAATGTGAATCTATAGTGGATGAGAGTTTCTGTTATTTATGTACCTACTGTGTGATCGGGACTGATTTTTTGGGATTAGGAGGAGACCTTACTCTTAGACTTCTCTATCTCTTTATCCAGATGTGAGTCAGAGCTCGATGGAAGGGACTAGGACGGGTAGCCTCCGAAATCCTTTTGTATACCTCATTCTTTCAATGAAATATAACTTGATTGACCAAAAAAAATTTTGGTCTCTGGAAGCGACATGTTTCTGCAGGTTTTTGGATTTACTTCTATGGTTTAAACAGTCTGCCAAAATTACAACAAGATTATGATAATTAGAGTGACTGATTCTGTATTCCCAGATACAACAGAATGTAATCTCTTAGAAATATATATGCCTAAACTATTACAAGGTGAAGAATTAAACCAGTTGGATGTACAGTCCCCAGAATAAATGATCATTTTGCAAGGCATCTAAGTGGGATTTGCTTATCCAGGCGTTGGTTTGTGCGTCTGGGGAGATAATAAATCCACATCAATGATAACCCATCGCTTTCAATCTTGATTTTTATACTACACGCAAGAACAACATGTTTTGACTTGCAATAAACATTTTGGCTTAGCCCCTTTTAAGCCGCTACCAGTTTCATCATGGCTGACATAGCAGTAAGGTAGTGACGCCGGACTACAAACTAATTGGTAAATCTAATATTCAACTCTCCGGTCTCCACTGGTTCATTTCCACATTGTTATTAAAGTATTAACTAAATACTAACACACAGAAAATTCTTAACTACACATGTATGACTTCTCATACACTAAACAAATTAAAAAATAACATGCTAAGAATTTTTCCACCTAACACAAAAACAACACAACACCTCATGTACAACACACAAGTTACTTACAACAAATTCGTTGCATTATCTAATACAAAAATTCCTCCTAAATAATGAGACCTTATTTTTGGTACATGTGGCTCCTACTGTCCCATTGCAACTCCGGCGCTCTGTACTGTTAGATTACAAGCCTATTGGTTGCATACTTGGCTCTATGAATTTACTAGTTTAGAAGCTCATGCAGTTCACGGGCATAATATTTTATTTTATTTATTTTATGATTAATAAAAATAATTTAAATTTAATTAAATTTAAATCATATAAAATAAATAATACATGTAATTATAAAATTTAATTGCTAAGATATAAAAATTATAAAACAATTATGATTGATAGTTTTCATGTGTCACATTTTGTTCGGTATACATATTAAGTATATTATAATTTTATTAAATAATTTTTTCGTTTTGTCAATTCAATCAATTGATTTTAAATTATACCAAATAATATTTTTTCGTATTTATGTATTTAAATTTTTATTTTATATAATTGATAATGAATAATTTTTTTTTGAACCATTACTTTTTTTTCTATTCAATAAAATAGTTTAGACTAAAAATTGTATGATTTTTTTAATATTTTTTATTGTAGAATACATCTATATAAAATAACTTATACCGGTCAAAATTTATCTAATGATGGTAATAACAATCGATAGTGGCTTGTAATTTTATTTTTAATTGTGAATTATTTCTTATTTTAAAAATATCTTATTTATTTTATTTAAAATATTATTTAAACTATAAATTTTTACAAAATTACAAATTAAATATAAAATTAAAACTAATATGTCACTTGAATATTAAATAAATTTATCTCACCTTAATTAATTAATAAATTTATACATAATAAAAGTACATTTAATGTGTTTAATAAATATTAATTAAATTAATTTATTAAAAAATATTTTAAAAAATTATAAATTATAATAAAATTCAAAAAATTGATAGAAAAAATTTGGGTGTCTTTTGATCTTTTTTGTTGATCGAATTCATCTATTGTATATAATATAATGATTAATTTTAAATTTTGATATAATTCAAAGTATTGCTTTCAAATATTAAAAAATATTTAAAAAAACTTATTCTAAGACATCTATAGGTGTTCGACATTTTTAATATCTTAATAATTTGAATGAAATATTTGTAAGTGCAAAAAATTTTACTACCAAGTTTTAGAACTTTTACATATATAAAAATTAAATCTAATTTTATTTATTAAAAAAAAAAGTCTGTATTATTAAGTTGTAGCCCTTGATTCTTAAGTTGGATATAAAAAATTCAAAGAATTATTTGGTTTATGAGTAAAAAATAATGATATTTTATCAAATAAAATTATTTGATCGAATAAATAATTAGACACTAAATATTTTAAATCAAAGGACAAAAATATGAAACATTTTGATCTTAAAATACAAAAATTGCATTGGTTATCGTTATTGTTTTTATTAGTTTATTATATATTTCTTAGTCTTTGGAAGACTATTTTCTACTTGAGGTAGATTATTATACATATAATTATAAAATTTAATTGTTAAAATATAAAAATTGTAAAACAATTATGATTGATAGTTTTCATGTGCCACATTTTGTCCGGTATACATATTATGCATGTTGTAATTTTATTAAATAATTTTTTTGATAATATAAATTAAATCAATTCATCTTATGTTAGACCAAAGAACAATTTTTTGTATTTGTGTATTTAAAAATACACAAATATTATTAAAAACTATAAATTTGTTAAATTTTTTAAAATTAAATATAAAATTAAAACTAAATATATGTCTCTTGAAGTTTCCTCATTAATATTTAAATGAATTTTTAATAATATATTATTAAATGAGCTTAACTCACCTTAATTAATTAATAAATTTATACATAATAAAAGTACATTCAATGTGTTCACTAAAGATTAATTAAATTAATCATCTAAAAAATTATTTAAAATTTTTAAATTACCATAAAATTAAAAAAAAAATACATAAATCTTAGAGAATGTCTTTTGATCTTTCTTATTGTCCAGAATACTATAACATATATAATACTAGTATATGTTGTTGTGCATCGCCTCGTGTTATTATAATTTTATTTTCATTTTTAAGAGAATTTAATTAGTTTTTTTGTTTTGAAAACATAATTTAGTTGTTAGTAATTGAAATATTATTGTACTGATAGATAAATGAATCCAAAATCATTAAAAAAAAGAAGAAGAGGAAATTACAGTCACTGACTTTTTTGGACATTTTAATTTCACATAGCGATAAAGGGGTTATATTTTGGTTTACGCAAACCACCGTGTTTTAAATTTCACAAATACCATAATATTTATACCCTCATCTTTCCTATTTGTCTCTCCATTTTCATTTTCAACAGTCGTGTTTCCTGTCTCCTCTCATCCCTGACACCCTCGTCTTTGTCTCTAACCGCCACTCGATCTTTTAAAATGCGAGAAGAGAGCTAAACTAAAGGGAGAGAAGGTGAGAGATGAGACAGAGACGTCAGAGAGAGAGAAAGAGAGCATTGATGAAATATAAGGACATAGAGAGACATAAGTGAAGGAGGAGGAGAAGAACGGGCGGCGGCGCAATGACAAACTAGAGAGAGATAAGGTGGATGCTTAGCGAAGAATGGAGGGGAGAGAGAATGACAACACATTTTTTAAAGGAGGCAGAGGTGGGTGTTAGGGCAAGGGCGACGACTAGAGTTTTGGGAACTTTAGTTGTAGCCCCATGAAGGAGATATTCTTTTTTTAAAAAAAATTATTTGCAATCTCTAAATTTGGGTTGTACTTGTTTTGTTCTCATTTATACTCGTTTGTACTCATAATTTTACCGAATAATAAATAAAAAATTAAAATATTTTTTAAAATTTTGTTTTGACTTGTACTCATTTGTTGTGTTTATTCTCGTATTGTTTTCATTTTATTGTTTATACTTTTTTTGTACTTATTTTCACTGGTCAAAGAGTGTGGTTATCATACAGTTAACTTTCTAAAGCGTAATCAACATGCGGCCAAACTGAAACATTTTTTAAATCCTTTTTCTCCGTGTTTCCATTTCTGACATATTTTGACTTATTGTTGCTTTTGTGAATTTTACCTTTTTTGCTATATATTTATGTGTTTTTCCCCAAACAAAATCAGTGGTAAATCAGTGGTTACATGTTACTACTGCATCTCTATATTTTTTTTTTTACAATTCGAAAGTATTTAAGAATATTCACGGATGATATTGAATATTACGGCATAAATAAGTTGACCATGCCCCTATTTTCAACTCTTTCTGTTCAACAAACAATTGGAAGATTTCCACGTCTTCCATAACATTCAATCTAAATTACAAAGTAGGAGAAGAATAAACAGAAATTAAGTATATTAAATCTGGGAATCACCTTAAATCAATTTCTTATAAAAAATTGTGAATTCTTTTTTATACACTTGTGTACAATATTGTACACCTTTTAAAAAAATAAGATATTTTTAATAATAATTTTTGGAAAAAAAACTCAATTTCTCATGAAAATATGTTAATTTCTGACGAAAATAGATACTTTAAGATGTGCTTATTTTTAATGATATTTTTTATAGTTTAGATGATTTTCTAAAATTTGACAGTTTATTTTATTCTAAAGGTATTATTTTTCCAAACTTTGGACGCCAACACATTATGGGCTTAAGGCCCCATAACCCATAAAACTTATCCACCACCATCGGATTTAACAAACAAACTGCTAATCAGCTATTACTCTTCTTCGCTTTTTCCTTCCCAATCTTTTGACCGTACACATGCAGAGACGCCGACCCCTTCATTTATAACCGACAACAAACGATTCTCTCTTTCTGAAACCCTAATCTTGCATCGCTCGACGTATCAACACGTGACCTCTTGTCTGCATCGAGTCTTATCAAGCTACTCTCTTGGTAACAGATCTTAAACGCATCTTTTAGGGATTTTTTTTTTTAATTTTGATGGAGTGACGCGTTAATTGTTGTTGGGAATCTCTGATTGGGAATTATTAGTACTAACGGGAGATTGGAAATGAATCACGTGAAAGCAGTTGACCTGTGCTTGGTAATTGACAATTTTTTGTTTAACGGAACTGAATGATGACATTTTTGTAAGCTGCCTCTTTGGCTGTCGGCAAGGTGCCGTTGACGGATGCCGGATTACGTAAATTTTCTGTACTGGCATTTCCTGTGATTCTGTAGTGTCGTTTGAAAAGCCACTCTGTTTGGCATCTGCAAATAAAGTTTTGGAGTTTTTAAGATGAACTTATGAGCTTTTGCAAGATTATTTATGGTTGCGATTTTCATTTTCATAGGTTCTTCGCGATATGATTGGAAATGTTAGGAAAAAATTGCGTTGCAGCTATTCTTAGTAGTATGGTTTTAGAGTTTTAGTGCTCGATGCTTGTATCCACATAATCCCAAGCTTCATGTAATCCTCTCTGGGGAATTTGGTCAGCTAAGCAGCATTTATTGCGATCTGGTGTGAATTTTTTTTTAACTGATTGTGAAAAAATTATTTTATTTGCATTGAACCCTTCTATTATTTTAGGCAACATTGTTTTTATAACTTTCCCCAATATTAGGAAAATGAGATACCTTACCTGAGTGCGGTTAAATAAAACTAAAGTTGTGGTTCTGTCTAACAACTTGTAATCTTCTAATCATCCTTCTCTTTGTTAGTTTTCTCTGAGAAGTGATACATGACTACTTCTTAGTGCCTGTTCCCATTCTTCATGTCCATGTGCATATACGCAAATTTGCAGAAAAGAAAATTAATGCCACATGCTGGAGGGATTATATGTGTGGAATCAGTAATTTTTTTTAATGGTTCTGCATACTGTTACACTAGTGGCTAAATGATGTTATTTTCGTATGTGTATTTGTTGCTTGGTCTCTGGAATAATGTTAAGATGTTAATTATTATTATTTTTTGTTAATATTTTATTTCTTGTTAATTCTATGCCTGTGGCTGTTTTTACTAGTTATATGCTACCTTGCTGAATATTTCTTCCTCAGTACTTGTCTAGAGAGCTGGGGTCGATCAATGGAATCGCAACCTCCTGATGCATCAAATCCATCTGTTAAAGCACCTGACGTGCAACCATCTGCTGTTGCAGATCCTGGCCCAGAGAATTCTCCAAGTGATGCGTCATCAAAGCTATCTGCCGCTGCTGTAACATCTTGGGCTAGGAGCTTGAAAATTCCCCAACCATTTGCTGCAACACAAGATGATTCCCCAAGATGTATAGTGCAGGAGGATCTTCCGCTGCTTCCGAGCCCGGTTTTATTGGGACAATTACCAAGGGATTAGTCGATACATCGAAGAATGCAGTGAAGGCAGTACAAGTCAAGGCTCGTCATGCTGTTTCCCAGAATAAGAGAAGATACCAGGTAGTGTAGTGATTTCTCTCAAAAAAATTGTTGATTATATTTTTGTTACTTTCCATGTTCCATGATGGTTGGTTCATTTCTTAATACATTATTTATGTTGAATAATAAATATTATGATTTCACATAGTTGATGTTGTAAATACTTATGATGTTGATAAAACAGTCTGCATGACTGATAAGTTTGGGAAAAAAAGTCTCTAATGTATAAGACCACAAGGAATGTGTGTGTGATCTTGTGCTTTTGGCATATAGCAACTTCCTACATTCATATTATATTTCTATTCTTAAACTTTTAACAGTGACTAATTTGTTTAGCGGTCACTTCATTTTCCCTGAATTCTATGGATGATCATAATAAAAAAATTGAGTGTTCTGAAGGAGCCCAATTAATTGAGCAACATGATGGTCCATTTTTTAAGACATGCAATGTTCTATAGCCGGATAATTTACTTGGGATTTGAAACCCAGACACTCAGTCCAGTCTCTTCTCCTCTAAAACTTTAGAGAGGAGACTGAGCTTCAATTACGCATCATGTGTCCTGAAATTTGCCGTACAGGAGAATGTTGCGCTATCTAAATATATGGTAAAAAGACCTATCTTAAATGTATAGTTCTTAGTTCTTCAGCATCAATAGGATGTGGTTTGAGTCTAATAAATTTGGAAAATGGTTTGATGTGCCTGGGATAGAAAAACATGACTTGCTTTAATTATATGGCTGTCATATAGACATGATTTTTCTTTTCAATAGCTGACTAGAGAGTATACTTCATGAAAATTGTACGTATGTATGTAATCTATTTATCAGAAAAGTGTCTTTTCAATTAAACCTTTAGTTCATTAATTATAGCCTTGAGTTCATTTCTTTTTCTCAGGAAGGCGGATTTGATCTGGATATGACATATATCTCAGAGAATATAATTGCCATGGGATTCCCTGCTGGTGATATGAGCTCTGGCTTCTTTGGATACGTTGAGGTGAGCAGATTCTTCAGTTCATCTTCAATTGAAAATTTATGTATGTTGTCCTAATTAATTGTATCATGAATAATTAGACTATCTAGCTGTCTGATGCAGGGGTTTTATCGAAACCACATGGAAGAAGTAATCAAGTTTTTCGAGACCCATCACAAGGTAATAACATAGTGATATTATATCTG